>CM050414.1:40418166-40485666 GCA_027564155.1 Gymnocypris eckloni scoliostomus | reverse complement strand
CCGCGCCGGGCCCGGGGTTTTCTGGTCCGGGAACAAACACAAAACGACTGCTGCAGAAACACGTCAGAGGAGTCAGTGAAGTCATGCGTCGAGCTGAGATTCAGAACGGCACATCACAACATCGTCTTACCTGCTATGAATGCTGGGATATTCACAAATGAGATCCGCAAGTGCTTTAAAAGACTCTGCAAACAACATCGTAGCATTGAGAACAATTAGTTTAGCTTTGAAACATGATCGTGCAACAGCAGCAGTTCTGAAGAGACGTCCAACCATTGAGTGTTCGGAGCTGGTTTCTGCCGTACGGAGCCGAAGAGAAATTCCCGCAGAAGACGAAGCAGGTGGGCGGCACGGCCGAGTAGCCTGAAATCATTCAGTCCATTCATGAAGGCATCATGGGATAGTTTATGGGTGACTCTAAAATGAACTTTGCATGCAATAAAGCAGCTCAGTAATCTTGACATTATGAAGAGAAATACATACATTTGATAACAGAATCTTTAAATGCAATTATTCTCTATGTCTTTTCTGGAAAAAATTCCAGAAAAATTTGCACGGAAAAATTGATTGTATAAAAAACTAAAACGTATTTGAAGAGTCACTGGACCTGAGAACATGGTTTGTATCTTCTCCAGAACCTCCACACTGTCCAGCCACACGTCTGACACGAACACAAACATGGCGTCCTCGTTCTCCTCCTCCAGCTGCTTCATTTTGGCCGAGGCTTTGACCGCAGTGCTGGACGGCCCGCCAAAGAAGTTTACATTGCCATAATAAGCCCTGGACACAGACAAGAAACTCCGTGTGGATGCAGAACGAAGCCAGCGACACGCTCCATATTACAGTCAATAGAAGCTAACGCACACCTGGTGAAAGAAGAGGGTTCTGTGGGTGGGAAACCAAAAGTGTTGACGTGAAAGTCAAGTCAAGTCAAGTCACCTTTATTTATATAGCGCTTTTAACAATACAAATTGTAACAAAGCACTGCACAATATCAAAATAGGCAAATTGTGTCAATAATGTAAAATGACAGGATTTAACACTCAATTATCAGCTGAATGCATTTCATTATTGAATTAAGTAATGGCATTGTCCAGCTTAGTGCAGTTTAAATAATATGTGCAATCAAGTCGATGATTGTGCTGGAATTGAAGTGTCCCCAACTAAGCAAGCCAGAGGCGACAGCGGCAAGGAACGAAAACTCCATCGGTGACAGAATGGAGAAAAACCTTGGGAGAAACCAGGCTCAGTCGGGGCCAGTTCCCCTCGGCCAGACGAATCAGTAATTTGTTCCAACTGCAGCAGAGTCAGAGTGAAAGTGGTCCACTGGTTCCAGGGTCTTTCCCGATGGATGTCTAGGGTCGAGGTCCTCACTGGAGATCTGTCTCTGGAGCTCATCTATGTGTCCTAGACTCCACTGGACGGTCAGGGCTGTAGAGGTTGTCTCCAGGTGCTGATCCTCCATTTATGGCAGACTTTGGTTAAGTCAGTATAATCGCTGATGGTTGGCTTCCTCTGAGGTCCTCGGAGGGTTGTCATCGTCTCTTCTCAGGTGTTCGGTCATCTCAGATCGTTTAAGGGTTGGATCCAGACTGAAGCTTGTGTAATTTTAGCTACCACGGGATGTTAATCCCGTGGCAAGAAACATAGAAACAGTAAGACAATTAGCGTAGCAGTTGTTCCATCCAGGAATAACCCTGGATGAAATTATCAGTATAACCCAAGCTAAAGCATAATAATGTGCATTTGTTCAGATAGACTGGCAGTACACGATTGTGAGATGCATTATATGAATGCTTGGCTAAAGAGATGCGTCTTTAATCTAGATTTAAACAGAGAGAGTGTGTCTGAACCCTGAACGTTATCAGGAAGGCTATTCCAGAGTTTAGGAGCCAGATATGAAAAAGTTCTACCTCCTTTAGTGGACTTTGCTATCCTAGGTACTACCAAGAGTCCAGAGTTTTGTTCCTTAGGGAGCAGGTTGGATTGTAGCGTGATAGAAGATTAGTTAGGTATGCAGGAGCTAAATCATTTAGGGCCTTATAGGCAAGTAATAATATTTTGTAACTGATACGAAACTTAATAGGTAGCCAGTGCAGAGACTGTAAAATTGGAGTAATATGGTCATATTTTCTTGACCTGGTAAGGACTCTAGCCGCAGCATTTTGTACTATCTGTAGCTTGTTTATTGAAGATGCAGGACAACCACCTAGCAGTGCATTACAATAGTCCAGTCTAGAGGTCATGAATGCATGAACTAGCTTTTCTGCATCAGAAACACTTAACATGATCCGTAGCTTGGAAATGTTTCTAAGATGGAAGAATGCTGTTTTTGTAACATTGGAAATATGATTTTCAAAAGATAGGTTGCTGTCTAGTATAACACCCAGATTTTTTACTGTAGAGGAAGTAACAGTACATCCGTCTAGTTGCAAATTGTAATCCAAGAGATTCTGTGTACTGTTTTTAGGTCCAATAAGTAATATCTCGGTCTTATCTGAATTTAATAGGAGAAAATGACTGGTCATCCAATCTTTTATATTTTTAACACACTCTGTTAGCTTAGATAGTTTAGAAGTTTCATCTGGTTTTGTTGAGATATATAGTTGAGTGTCATCAGCATAACAATGGAAACTAATCCCGTATTTTCTAATAATATTACCAAGGGCAACATATATAATGAAAATAATAGAGGACCTAGGACAGATCCTTGTGGTACTCCATACTTTACTGGTGATAATTGAGATGACTCCCGTTTAAATAAACAAAGTGGTAGCGATCGGACAGGTAGGATCTAAACCATCTTAAAGCCTGCTCTTGAATACTTGTATAGTTTTGTAATCGATCTATCAGTATGTCATGATCTATAGTGTCGAGCAGTACTAAGATCAAGTAAAACTAGCAACGAGATGCAGCCTTTGTCTGACGCCTTGAAGCAAGTCATTTGTAATTTTAACAAGTGCAGTTTCTGTGCCATGGCGGGGCCTGAAACCTGACTGAAATTCTTCATAGATATCATTTTTTGCAAAGAGGAGCACAGTTGAGCAGATACAACTTTTCTAATATTTTCGACATAAACGGAAGATTTGAAATGGGCCTGTAATTTGCCAGTTCACAAGGATCTAATTTTGGTTTCTTAATAAGAGGCTTAATAACTGCCAGCTTAAATGGTTTTGGGACGTGACCTAAAGATAACGAGGAGTTAATAATATTGAGAAGCGGTTCTTCTGCAACAGGTAACAACTCTTTCAATAGTTTAGTGGGTACAGGATCTAATAAACATGTTGTTGGTTTAGATGCAGTGATAAGTTTATTTAGCTCATCCTGTCCTATAGTTGTAAAGCAATGCAGTTTTTCTTTGGGTGCGATGAATGAAGCTGAAGTACTAGATGCTGTAGAATCTACGTTTGTTATTGTATTTCTGATATTATCTATTTTATCAGTAAAGAAATTCATAAAGTCATTACTATTAAACTGTGAGGGAATATTTAGATCGGGTGACATCTGTTTATTTGTTAATCTAGCCACTGTGCTAAATAAAAACCTTGGATTGTTTTGGTGATTATCTATGAGTTTGCGGATATACTCGGTTCTTGCAGTTTTTAGAGCCTGTCTATAGCTGGACATACTGTTTTTCCACGCAATTCTAAAGACTTCCAAGTTAGTTTTTCTCCATTTGCGCTCAAGAATACGAGTTTCTTTCTTGAGAGAATGGGTATAACTGTTGTACCATGGCGCAGCACGTTCTTCTCTAACCTTTTTTAATTTGATGGGGGCAACGGTTTCTAACGTATTAGAGAAGATAGTTCCCATGTTGCTAGTAATTGTGTCTAGTTCATCTGTATTTATGGGTACACAGAGCAGTTGAGATAAATCAGGCAGGTTATTTGTGAATCTGTCTTTAGTGGCTGGAATAATAATTCTGCCTGGACGATTCTGTGAGCCATATAGTTAATATCAGTAATATGCAGCATGCATGATACAAGGAAATGGTCAGTAACATCATCACTTTGAGGTATGATATCTATATCAGTTAGATCGATTCCATGCGATATTATTAAATCTAGCGTATGATTAAAACGATGCGTGGGCGCGGTGACATTTTGCTTGACACCAAAAGAGTTTATTAGGTCAGTAAACGCAAGTCCTAATGCATCATTTGTATTATCAATGTGAATGTTAAAATCTCCAACAATTAAATCAAATCAAAAATCAAATCACTTTTATTGTCACATCACCACAGCACAAGTGCCTTGGTGAGTGAAATTCTTATGAGCGTGCTCCAGACAGCGCAAAAAAAACAACAACAACAATTTACATATGGACAGACAGTGCAAAAAAACGACAAACAATTTACATATGGACAGACAGTGCAGAAAAACTGCACTGGAGCATTTACAGTGCTCCAGACAGTGCCAAAAAAAATAAAATAAAAAAAAATAAAAATAAAACAATTTACATATGGACAGTACATATTTACATTGTCCAATTAGTGCTTTATCAACATTAACCAATAGGTCTGAGAGGAAATCTGCAAATTCTTTTAGAAAATCTGTATATGGCCCTGGCGGTCTATACACAGTAGCCAGAGCAAGAGATAGGACAGATTTATTTTGCTTATCTGACAGTTTAACATTGAGCATAAGTATTTCGAATGAGTCAAACCTGTATCCTGTTTTCTGAGTCACATTGAGAATATCACTATATATTGTTGCAACACCGCCGCCACGACCAGTCTGACGAGGCTCGTGCTTATAACAGTAGCTTGGTGGAGTAGATTCATTTAGACCAAAATAATCATTTGTTTTAAGCCAGGTTTCAGTCAGACAGAGTACATCAAAACTATTATCTGTGATTATTTCATTTACAATAACTGCTTTCGGTGTGAGTGATCGGATATTTAGGAGCCCAAGTTTTAAAAATTGTTTTTGTTCATTTATTTTGCATTTTTCTGGTTTAATCACGATCAGATTTGTTCTAGATCCTGCATTAAATTTATATTTTGAACTCACTATTCGGGGAACAGACACAGTCTGTATAGATTGGACACTGCAAGTACCTTTATCATTTAAGTGGGTAGAACAAAAGTCATCATAGCTGTTATTGGAGAATTGGCTTACTACAGGGTTCGTACGGTCATGAAAAACCTGGAAAAGTCATGGAATTTTAAAACCACATTTTCCAGGCCTGGAAAAGTTTTGGAAAAATGAATAAACCCAGAAAGTTTTGGAAAAGTCATGGAAATCTATTTGACAAATCTCTGTATAATACAATTATGTTTATTCAGGTCCTGAATTTCGGTACGGAATTGCGCATGGGCTATATCGCATATTTCTACTCTTTCCCGCAGCTTTCGACTTTAAAATGATGGATATTCACACATTTATTCAATAGCCTATAGCTTGTAGGCTGAAGAGTAAATAGATCCACACAGAATATCAAATCGGTTATTTGAAAACGGATTCATCAGCTGTGTTTTCTCTCTTTGACTTTCTCTTAAAACACGTAATCAGCGCATCTCGTCTGCACTAAAGAGCTGCACGGTGCGATACAAGTCTTTCTCTGGCATTTTGGTACAGTTGACAGAATTGTCACCTGCCTAATCGGGTCATTGTTGCATTGTCACTAAAATGTAGCCTTTATTTGCACGTCTTTTTAAGCCGTTCTGTACTCGCGCGCTCCAGAAGCGGTTTCTGCTGCACTCAGTCATGTCCAAATGGCGTCCGTATAAAGCCGCCTTGCGAGTACCAAATTGACTTTACCAAACAAGCTCAGTAGGATCCTGCACGGGCCTCAAACATACACCCCAGTCCAATCCTTGTTCAGCAGATATCAGAATTACCTTCCTGAGTCCGACTGGAGCCCATGTCTTTCTTTCTCTCTTCCCCATTACACAGCTGCTGTTCTAGCCATTCAAATAGTTCAGTTTCGCTTTTAATGGCAAAGCGTATTTCGTTTCTTTATTAAGTTAATTTAGAAATATGTTTGGAACATTTATTTGTTTATTAAATTCAAGTTTTTGTTTTTAAAGTATCTTTTGAGCAATCGGCCAGCTGCAGACAGTGAGTTTGACTATTATGTTTGATCAATTTAGCCTTCTTAAATCACCACTTGACTAAAATAAAATCTATATTTAAAATACTTAAAAAAGCATATGTTAGTTTAAACGTTTAACCTAGACAAATGTGTGCTATTAGACAGGTCGAGCTGCTCTTGTCAGTCGCGGTATTGTTTCCACGAGCGGCTAATCCTTTTCATCACCATAATAATTGATGGATTTCTAAAATACAAAAATAAGGAGGAATCCTAAAACAAGCCCGATGCCCGGCCCGCATCTGACGTGAAAATTGTCCCGAAGCCATAAACTAAAAGTCGAGGCTGAAATGTGGGGCTCTAAAAGTGCAGCTTGTTGCGTTTAAGTGGCAATAGGGGTGTAACGATATCACAAACCGAACCGAAAGATCGCGATACACCACCCACGATACGAATCGCGGAACTCTCGTGGCGTACCGCGGTACTCTAACGCCCCCTGCTGCCCATTGTTGAGGTTAATGGCACTTATCTCTAACTAACTATTAATTTAAACAAATTTTTCTTTGCTAACATTTGATTTAAATTGTATTAGTAATGACTAATGATAAGAGCTTTTTTAATTTGTTCTAAATATTATATTCTAAAGTTACTGTTTTCCAAGTGCATGTCATTTCACGTGACTTGGGAGTGAGCGTCACACTCGGTTGCTAGTATATGCAGGATGGCTGCTTCGCATAGTACTGAAATTGCAGATCCCCCGGACACATTTAAGTCTCCTGTGTGGGAACATTTTGGTTTTCCAGTGGAGTACAGGAATGGAATTCGTGTTGTAGACACAGCGCACACAATCTGTCGTAACTGTTTCACAAAACTCTCTTAGGGGCCGGGCCGTTCACATATCGCGCCTAAAAACGCGTGGAAAACGCTAGGTGCGCTGCTTTCTCCTTTTTTCCAAAGCGCTCGGGCGGTTGCTCTGCGGAGGCGTTTGTCGTTGCTAAGCAACCATCAGCTGGGCTCTCCGTTACAGGAAGGAAATTTCGTCACATGACCTGCGGTGCGCTTGCGGCATTCTGAAAAGTTGAGATGTTTTTATCTCGATGCGGCGCGGACGCGCCTGGAAAAAACGAGCGCGTCGCTTCCATTATGAGCGCGCATACCGTGCGTCTACATTTGAAATAACGAACTTGAGCGCGCAAAAGACGCGATATGTGAGCGGCCCCTTATACGACAGGAAACACGTCTAATATGCAAGCGCATCTCCGGAGACATCACCTCAACATTGATATAAGCAGCACACGTAAGAAGCAGCACACGTAAGAAGCCTCAAAAACAGGAAACTTTTCCCACTGACTTTAGAATGAAGCTGGCTAACTCCAACCGTGCTCAAACAATTAACGTTACAAAGTCAATATGTGTTTTCATGGCGCTAGATATGCGGCCGTTTTCCACGGATTCACACATTTGCTAAGTGTGTTGGAGCCAAGATACCACGAGCCGACCGCATTTCAGTCAGAATGTGCTGCCTCACCTTTACAGCGAAGTAAGAGCCAAACTAGTGAAGGACCTGAGCAATGCTAAATTCATTGCTTTAACTACGGACGGGTGGACCTCCCGTGTAACTCAGTCTTTCATGACGATCACGGCGCACTACATTACGGACAACTGGGTGAATAAATATCCGTTTAGTGAACACGCGCTAACAGTTTACTCTGTTAAGCTGGCTACACTAAAGAGAGAAATGTTTTATTCTGACCAGTCTACTTTGGAGGTATTTAATTCATTTTTGTTTACGCCGGTATGCTGACTGCACTAAAAATGTGAAGCCAAAGTTAATAAAGAAAAAGTTAAGTCAAGTTATTGTTGTTTTTATTATTGGAGTTAAGTGAATCTATTGTTCCTTTAGTATTGCTGGTAAGATGACATGAACCCTACTCCCACAGCAAACAGAACCGAACCGTGGCTCCAAAACCGTGAACCGAACCGAACGTGCCACTGGTGTATCGTTACACCCTACTATAGATTGATTCCTATTAAAGTAACTGTATTGTTTTTCAGTCAAGAGTAGCGTTATGTTTTCTCTATGGTTTTGTTGTTTTAACATTAAAGAATAAATTCAGTCATCTGTCTGTCGATTCTGTCATAGTGTTTTATATTAATACCATCATTTACTCACTCAAAATTAGTTTTAAACCTGAGTGAGTTTCTTTCTTCTGCTGAACATACATGCTATTTTGAAGAATGTGGAAAACCAAAGAGTTGCTGGTCCACAGTGACTTCCATAGTATTTTTTTATATCCTACTATCAAGTGGACCAGCAACTGTTTGGTTACCCACATTCTTTGAAATATATTATTTTGTGTTCACCACAAGAAATAAATTAATACAGGTTTGGGACAACATGTCAAAATTGTAGGGTGAACTATCCCTTTAATGACAGTCGGCTGCATGTTTAGTTTTGTCCCTTTAAGAGCTGCACGCATCTAATATACAGGCACGCTTCGGTTCCACTCACCGGTTTAATTTCATTTTAAACATAACCAACTATATGTAAACCTTGTCTATATGTAAACCTTGTGTGTTTTGACAGTATTGGCTCAAAAGATAACTTAGTTGAGTAATCAGGCGCTGTTAGACAGGCTTTTTAGTTTGCGCGTTTCGGGTGCACGGGCTCAGAAAAAGCACACTTTAGACCAGCGCGCGAATTAAAAGCTTAACCTGCTTTAGCTCCCGGTCACGTGGCACATGCTGTGCAGTAATTCTTGAACGTTTAGCAGAGAACTGTAGAGGTCACACCCAGTGGTGTAGTGGAGGGTATACGCAGGTATACGGCGTATACCCACTTCTTCATCAGTCGGCATTCCGTATACCCACTTCTAAATCCCGTCTGATGCGCATCATTCAGTAGTGTCCTGCATTAGCGAAAATCATGAAAGATCAGCTCGAGTAGCTAACCCAATCAAATTGTGAATATATGCAAATATCCCCTAAAAACACCCCCGAGGAGCCGGCTTCCCTTGAAATATGATAGCAACCGCCCCACCCCACGATAATCTGCCAATCTCCAACGCCATTGGATCAGAGCACTGTCAATCATTACTTGATTCGCTGCCTGTCATTTTAGCAATGTTCAGCGCCATTTCAATTAATGAAATTAATAAGAAAGATGAAGAGAACTACTCAAGCAAAAATTTGTTTTCAGAATTACAAACGACCTTGCAATTACAAACTACATTGGCGCTGTTAGCCAGCAGCTCAGCTAACGATAGCGATGCTACAACGATGCTGTTAGACAGTACCGCGGCAAACGTGAGTCAAGCGACCGTGCCCACGCCCACGCCCGCTTCGTCCACCCTGAGAGAGGGTGCCGACAACAGAGATTCTGCCTCTTCAACTGAAGAGGTTAACCAAGGTGAGCACTTTTTAACAACATGACCTTGTAAATTGTGTTAACATATGTTAGGGCTCAGCCTCGAAATTACCATATTGCTGTCATTGTATATCATGGGAGAAAAGTCAGTCACGCATAAAAAAACTGTAATTACGATTCACCCACGATTCTGAACAAACAACATAGCATGTAATTTACTATAACAAAATTCTGACAAAATGTTAATTGCTGCAGCCTATTTCATTTTTTACATTTTAATTATTTGAAAAATCGATTTTAATGAATAATTCAATGACTCATTCTTAAAGACTTCAGTTGTTTTATTACTGGACTATTAAGTATTTTTGAACAAATCTCTTGAATGAAAGATTCAATGACAAATCAATTTAGATTTCCCATTGTATGAAGTTTAGAAACAAAGTTTATAAACTAAGTTCGGGAGGAACGTCAGATACTCAGGCTAATTAGCACAGGTGGTACACAATCTAGGTAATCAACCCTGGGACATAAATACAGCTGTCTTACCTCCATCTAGTTGAGGTTAAGCAGCATCCCTCCACCACCCTTCTCCACCAATATCACTAAATTCTAATCACAGGGGGGTTCACTGGGTTCGGGCCATTCCCGGCTAGGAGCCCTCCCCCAGGACAGCACGCCTACAACGTATTACCATACACGGCAAATACGCATTACGTTTATCGTGCTAGTAGATGTAAGTGTGAAATCGTGAATTGTTGATTTTTGTCCGCATTGAATTACACCTGCTGCATGTAGGCTAAAAGCATGCTGTTGTCAGTTTGTGACAGTTAAACCATCCAGTGACCACTGCTGCATAGAAGGGGAGAGAAAGATGAAGTTGAACACTTAATTATTATTTTTGTATTATTTCTGCTTTCGATATAATATGCATCTCAGTTACTTGAATTTGTCCATTATTTTGACATGTAGGTTTTGCTACATGTAGGTTCCAATTGTTAGTGAGGCTCTTTGAAATTCTTGAGTCAATGAACTAAATTCAGTAATGTTCAGGTTATGGTAATTGTTTCTGTTGTTACATTTATGGCCCATAATTCAATCTTTATGTTTTTTTTTTTTTTGTAGACACCAATAATGACTGGCCAGACCTGTGGAAAGCCAAACAAAAAGAAGAATTTAAGTCCAGAAACCCCTGGTTAGGATACAAAAACAAAAAATTGGGTAAGTTTAGGTAGATTGTTAGTTTTGTCAGCTTCTAAAACAGTGGATGGAGAAATATACTGTGTGTGTGTGTGTGTGTGTGTGTGTGTGTGTGTGTGTGTGTGTGTGTGTGTGTGTTTGTGTGCTTGTGTGTGGAAGAAATGGACACTACACACATACAAATATGAATACAGTAGTTACATTGTTTGTTTATGCTTCATAGGGTGTCTGGTCTGTAGCAGTGTGAACTCCCTTGGGATCATCAAGGAGCAAGGTGTATCTCTCTCAAGAGAATGGATGAACTTTGAAATTCAGGCGTCTGTCCAGGGAAGTAGAGAGACAAGTCTATCAGCCTTGAGAAATAAGGTGAGGAAACATGCTTTGTCTAAGGCACACTCTCAAGCTGTGAAGATGGCAGAACAACAGAAAGAAGCCGTCATTGAGAATGCAGTGGCGTCTATTACTGAGTCCTACATGAAGGAAACCGAAGCTGTGTTTGAACAGCCTACCATTTGGCCAAAAGAACAGACCCTTTTCTGACCATGAGAGCCTCATTGAGCTGCAAGAATTGAATGGTGTAAAATGGGCTCGTCGTCATTCACGTTACAGTGCTACACAAATAATCAAACATGTTGCCAATGAGATGCAGAGCAAAATCGTCAGTAGCATCATAGCATCATCGAGCAAGTTAGCCGTCATAATTGGCGAGGCCTCTTCTTTAAGTCATAAAGCTGTCATGACAGTTTCAATTAAAGCAACAGTTCAAGAAGAAGAAAGCATTGAATTCATATTCCTTGAGCTTGTTGAACTGGAAAATCAGAGAGCAGATGGCATAGTAGAGGGTTTACTCACTTGTTTAACAAATGCTGGCTTTACAGAAGAATGGCTTCTAGAAAACTGGGTAGCATTTGTGACTGATGGTGCCAGTGTCATGTTAGGAAAAAAGTCAGGAGTAGCAACCAGGTTGACCTTGAGATTCCCGATGCTTTTTGTATGGCACTGTATGAACCATAGACTTGAACTAGCTGTGTCAGATGCAGTTGATGAGGTAAACTCTGTCAATCACTTTAAAGCATTTATGCACAAGCTACATTCTCTGTACAGTATGTCAAACAAAAATGAGCGTGAACTGAAAGATGCAGCAGCTGAAGTAGGCTCACAACTTCTTCACATTGGCAGAGTCTTGGATGTATGCTGGGTGGCCAGTAGCTTTCGGACTGTTCATGCTGTTTGGACATCACTGGGAGCTCTTGTGCAGCACTTTAAGAATGCTTGTTCTGATGAGAGGAGGTCCAACAAAGAGAAGCAAATGTACAGAGGTTTATTGGACCGTGTTCAAAGTCCCGAATTTCTTTGTGATCTTGGGCTTATGTATGACACACTCCATGAACTTAGTATGATGTCACAGGAGCTTCAGGCTCGTTCTGTAACTCTCCTCAGAGCAGAGCATCTGCTGAAACGCACAATAAGAGTTATACATTATTTAAGAGAGAGTCCAGGTGAGAAATGTAGTCAGGCTTTAGAAGCAAAAGAGAGTGGGGTGTATTGATCTATAGCTTTGAAAAGAAATGCAAAGCTCAAGCCTATCAATCCAGGCCAGTTCTTACAAAGCCTTGTGAACAATCTTGAGCAACGCTTGTCTTTCGAAGATGAGACTATCAAGGACCTCAGCATCCTTGATCAGAGTAAATCGCCATCAAACCCCAGCATCCGCCATGGTGAAGAACAAGTTAAGCGGCTGTGCAAGCGATTTAACTTGTGCACAGACCAAGCACTGAATGGGATGCGGGACCTACTGGAAGAGCCTAACAGTGAGCCCAATGGCTTAAAACCACTCTTTAACTGTATGAAAACAATCCCTGTAAGCACAGCAGAGTGTGAGAGAAACTTTAGCCTTATGAACAACATAAACACAGACAAAAGGGCTGTCCTACGGGTCTCAAACATATCAAACTTAATGATGATAAACATCAACGGGCCCCCTACTTCCAAGTTTGATCCTAGAAAGTATACATGGACCTGGTTGAAGAGCCACTGTGCTGCCTCTTCTGTGTGTTCTAGACAATGCAGTGTGAAAGCTCCAGCAGAGAGCAAGTATGTCTGGAATATACTGTAGTACAGGGGGTAGACAGGCTGTTTATAGGCTTAAAAACCTACACTGACAATACATTTTGTGTTCAAAATCAGTTATTTCATTTTATTTCAAGTATGTCACTACTATCTACACTGTAAAAAAAAAAAAAAGTTGGGCAAACTTAAAATTTTAAGGCAACCAGCTTCAGCAGATTTTTGCGTTTTCAGCAGAAATTTTAAGGTAGCCCAACTTTTCTTTTTTTTTTTTACAGTGTACCTGAAGTTAAGTCTCTTGGACCAAAAATGTGAACTCTTATTTAGAAACCCCACATTGGATAAAAGAGTATATATAACTGTGGTTTTCATGAATATGTTGTAAAATGTATATATTTTTGTTCATTATATTGAACAAAATATAGTTATTTTTAGAATATTGTTTTACATATATTGTTGAATTCTTTGAACGATGATGATATTTTAATGTATGTTCAAAATAAACTAAACTCTGGCTGAAACACCATGTTTGCGTTATCTTGAATATATCTTATATTCATGCATTAGACCTGTGTAGGACCAGTAATATTTGCAAAATGCCCCTTTTAAGTAGTCTACTGGTGCAGACTACTTGCAAGGTGAGCAAATAGTTGTCCAATTTTCATGTGTGGTGTGGATGGACTAAGGAATAAGGAATAGTTCACCTCAAAATTAATCATTACTGTATATAGTTGTCTCTTCCTGTAGTCTGTGGGCCAGTATTGATTCCAAAATCTACACGTCTTCTGTGGCTAATATTAATTTCATTATGATCCTCATTCTGTGAAGTCAGGCAGCAGAAGTTAAGTGACAATGTGGAAATACTACTCATTTTGGGGTTAACTAAATATGCACAATTAGTCTTACATGTCACTGTTTATAACCATGGTGTTCATCCTTTGCTGGACCGCTTTAAAAAAATTGGGGGTATAAATTAAGAGTATACCCACTTCTCCAGGGACCACTACACCACTGGTCGCACCACAGCAATTATTTGCACTCGCACAAATGCTCCCAAATATATTTTGGAGTCGCACAGATTACATTTCGGGAGCATATTTCAATTTCGAGCCCTGTGTACAACTATGAATCTTTTAGGGGTAAATAAGGTACAAAGATGTCCTTTTAATGGTATCCCATTGACAAGCTGTTTTATAATCATATAATCATAAAACATATTAAGCAAAAAGGTATGATTAAAAATAAAACCTGTCAATTAGACAAGGGCTAACTGAATAAAACAGGTATAACACTAGACCCCCCACACACACACACACACACTTTTGAAATGATGGCCACGCCCCTGTGTTCACACTTCTGCTAAACAACTTACACTGATTTACAAACTACAGAAGCTAAACCCAACCTTCACTGTAGCCTGCACTCCTAGCAGGGGCGAGGCCAGACATGTTTAAGTGGGTGGGCCAACATAAAACCGGGTGGGCAAGGTGCATGTAAGAAAACTGCATAATTGCCAACATACCATACAGCACAAATATTCAATGCACAACACTTCTAAAACATTAATTAACATTCATTTTAATTGCAACATTTACTAATAGTTAATAAAATTGTAATGTATCTGTTAACATTCCTACCCAAGCTAACAAAAAGTTGTAGCCTATTTTAATTAAATAACCTTAAAAACGGTTAATTAATACTGTAACAAATGTATTTCTCGTTGTTAATGTTAGTTAATGTGTGTGCGTGTATGTGTGTGCGTGTGCGTGTGTGTGTGTGTGTGTGTGTGTGTGTGTGTGTGTGTGTGTGTGTGTGTGTGTGTGTGTGTGTGTTAGTCTGAGACGACGGAGCTTCAGATGATCTTATAATCAAGGTTCTCTGCCAGGAGAGTAAACGAATACCGCAGAAACGTGCGCGTGTGTGTGTGTGTGTGTGTGTGTGGTACTAAGAGAACACACACTGATAGAAGACATAGAAACTCGTTCTTATTGGCTGCATGCATTCCAGTCTTTCACATAAGATAACATCGCACAACCACTGATGCAAACGATCCCACTACACTTATGCAGAACTCACAAAACATTCATTGGGTGAATAAAAAAAATCGAATTTCTCTAATAAAGGAAAGCAGTTTGAAGTGTAACTGTGAGTATAAAGGCCCATACACACTGAAACGAATTTCGCACGCGATATTCGCCGACGTTTAACGCCTCGTGACTAAACAAAGGGCGCCAATGTGAGTGGGCACACCGAGGCGTAAAACGCCACGCGTAAAAGCGCCATTTTAAAAAAAAAAAACGATCCGACCAATGAGATTGGCGCTTTTGCTCACGTGTCTGGAGCAGCTGAAGTTACAGTAAAACACAACTTGGGGGCGCTCAAACACAAAACAGTCTTGCTGAGCACTAGGGTTGTGACGGTGAGGAAATTTTCCCATTACACACGATGGGGAGTTACATTACAACACCCTGTAAGCGCCGTGCGTGTTTTACTTTGACTTTAATATCAGCGGCAATTCTGCGTCAAGCACTGTTTAAATAAAATAAAAATCAGCAAATAAATTCTCAAATAAATGAGAAACGAATGTTTTTCTTGTTTTTTTTTAAACATCACTTAGAGCAGGGATGCCTAATAGATCGATCACGAAGGCAATGCTGGAAGATCCCGCTTTAGGTCAGTGTTTCTCAACCAGGGGGGCGAGAGATAAAACTACAATATAATATATTCACTAATATTATGACTCGTATGTTAAGTCATGTAAAAAAAAATATAGCCTATACATAAATAACAGTACCACCTCTCTATGTATTCTGTGTTTCGGAGCAGCACATATTTCTCATCGTGTGTAATACAGACTGAACAGTTGCTCAAAAACGCTGTATAATCATATGATACGCAAACTACAGCTCTCAGTTGGATAAAAGAAGCCAGTGTCACAATAGTACACACAAGTGTTGATGGACGACTATTGTAATCAAGGAAGAGATGATTACAGTGACAGGATCGTGCATTAAGGCGCGCGTTATGTTCGTTATGATGCGCAAACGAACCGTGTATGCGCTCTCGGCTCACTCATATTTCTGCTTGAACAGATAGATAGGCTAACAAATAAAAGTGTAGTCTGCATAAAATTGTATTTATTTTATTCGTCTTGTATTTATTGACAGAAAAATGTCAATAACATTTTGCTGCCAACACGGAATAAAGTGTCACACAGAGAAAAAAAAGTTACATAAAAATTGTAATCCTTATTTGTATTAGTTTTGTCAGGATATAATTCGTTTATGCTAACATTCAACCTACAACACAATAGGAAAAAAATGTAGGTTTAACCTAATATATATTTTATAAGTCTTGTCAAAACACCAAATTAATTTAACATCTTGCTGTTAACACAGTGAAAAGTGCAGCAGAGAAAAATAAATAAATTCGACACAGTCTGTCATTTAAAATGATAGAATACAAAATACAATACAGCATAATACGAAAAAAAGGAAAGACGAGTTGCACGTCCTTCAATGACATCGCATTCACACTCCATCTTTATTCTGATCTGTCACTCATCACAACCTGCCAATCAATACTGTGATGCATGGCTCTCGTTCGTTCGGTGCACTGCATTGAGCAGCAGCGTTCAGTTTTAATTGCAGTGTCCTCTAACTGAACTAAATTATTTTATTACTATAAAAAAAATCTCAACGACGATGAGATCTACACTGCCGGGAAGAAATAAAAAGACAAAGAAGATGCAAGGCAAGATGAATGTAGAGCTGCTGGTCTCGTTGGTGTCTGAACACAATTACATTTATGACAAATTTGTATGATTTTGACAAGCGCGTAAATACTTGCTCTCTTCTTCTGAGTGACAAGCGAGTGTCAGAAGCGTAAAGTTTAAAGCGCAAAGCGCCATCTTGTGTACCGGGGTATTTCTGTTTTACATTAAGCGCCATCTATCGCCATCTAAGGCTGTGTGCTCAGCCCGCTGCTTTTCACGCTGCTGACCCACGACTGCACTGCCAAGTTCAGCTCCAACCACATCATCAAGTTTGCCGATGACACATCAGTGGTAGGTCTCATCAGCAACAACGATGAAACGCACTACAGAGAGGAAGTGGCACAGCTGGCTGAATGGTGTGGCGCTAACAACCTGTCCCTCAATGTGGAGAAGACAAAGGAGGTTGTGATGGACTTCAGGAGAAACTCTGTTGACCACCCCCCACTGACCATCGACACCTCGACTGTGGAAAGAGTCAGCAGCGCTAAATTCCTGGGGGTTGTTGTAAACTCTGTTCTTCTAAAGTGTTGAAAACTCAGAAGAGAAGACCAGGAGACTTCGGATTGGAACGTTAGCAGAATTCTTTATTCTATGACATGTCATTGGTATCTGTAGTCATCGAAATCTCATCTTAAGTCATTTTTACAGGGTATCTTTATAGGCAGAATTGGAGGAGGGACTTTTTGGAGGTTGAGACAAAACATCAAAGAAAGCAAACATCTGAGGGAGGCGTTAGTTGGTTACGGGAAACTTCCCGTGGTCCAATAAACCTAACAAAGGTTGAATCTCTCAGTAGTCTGACTCATTGATCTTACCATTATCATAGAGACAAAAAGCACAGCTGTCCCAAGCCCAAATGGTCAGGAAACAATCTCAAGCACCTTTGCCCCGACACCTCTTAGTCAGGAAGTGAATTCAAATCAAACATAGAATAAAATTTGTAATCTCACAATTCCCCCTTTGAGAGTTCTAATAACTCTCACAAAATACAAATTTAGACACTTAAAAGTTAAATTCTTGTAACTTGTAATCGTTACAGGCACATAGTACATGTTCTGTGTTGCTTATATGTAATTGCATGCTGACACAGAAACAAAACATGCAATTAGGGTCCGTGAAGTTCTTACGGGTAATAATCTCTTCTGGTTGGAACTGTAATTTCCTCGTGAGAGGCGGGCGTCATTTGCTGTAAGAAACACTTGATACTGTGGATGCATAGATAGTACGCAAGTAGGAGAAACAACAGCAGAATTGCTATTTCCTTGATCCACAGCCAGGGTTTACCTAACAAGTTTCCGAACCATGAAGAATTATCTTCAGTCATCTGGTGTAATTTTGCTGAAAGACCAAGAATGTCTTGTTGGATTTTGTTCAAGTTCTCTGTTGGATACATTAACCCGGTGCAGCATTCAGGACCGATAATGGTACAGGCTCCCCCTTGTGTTGCAAGAATGTAATCCAAGGCCACTCTGTTCTGTAAGATCATCATCTTGTGCGAGGCAAGAGTGTCCTTGATGTTGCCCAGGGCCAAAACCGTATCATTGGCCAATTTCTGTACAGCATCCGACAGGCTTCTGACTTGATCGAGCCTGCATGACACCATGATGGGATTAATGCTCCAAGAGTTCTTGACCACCACGTTTGTACACAAGTGAGTCCTGGAATGCAGCCATCTTTGTTGGTAGAAGCTGAATTTTGTAGATGTGGAGAACTTGAGGTGGAGTGTGTATTTTCTCTGATGGCTGGTAGGACATAAACCAGGGTGCACCTGCCATTGAATTGGCTGGGTAGGATGCTGTAGACAGAAGTCCCACATAACCACAAAGTGCCAGTCGGTGGAGGAATCATACACCACTGATTTATGGCAAAAAGTTTCGGTAGGGATGGGTTCCCATAGAGACACTCTTTTAAATCATTCTCCTCTTTCGTATTTGATGTAGTAACGTACACATCGAATTCGGTTCTTCTTTCAATCACAAAGCTGCAACGTTCACGAGGAATTTCACCCAGTGTAGTCGATGCTGGAGCATGATTTTCCATGCACCAATAGAACATCCTTGGCATGAGTAGATCTGTCATGATGGGAGTAGCTGAAGTTAGGTTGCAGGATGGTAGTCCAGGAATGCAACACAAAGAAGCTGGAGGAATTGTTACGTTGTGACATGTATCCTTGTTGTATAATCCACTGGTATGATGATCGAATAAGGTACACGTATCACATTTGGAGATAGGGTGTGCCACCCATGGGATTCCTGCTCCTACTGAAGGTGCGTGCGGCATGCAAACGTTCTTTCCAGCAAACAAGGCATTTCTTGACATATTCATCAGCTCTACGAATATGTTGTTTCTGGGGTCTACACTTTGCGTGATGTCCATGATGGTTAATAGTACGAAAATCTTGATCATGTTGATGGATGACTGAAGTTCCCGTATGTGAGTCTCTGCGTTGTGTATTTTTTTTTTTTTTTTTTTTCTTGTGTGATAGTTGGCTCGGCAATGGGTCTAGTTGTTTTCTAGAGGTTGTGGCTTCATCCGCAGGTGAGAAAGGTGGTGCATATGGATCTCAGGACAGCCATCAAATGGTATCTGCACAGAGGAAGAATGAAACACAAACAAGAGAGAAACAACGGCACAGAGCAGTATTTGTAGAGTCTGCAAACATTAGGGTTGTATCCTCTGTTCAAAATATAGTCTGCTATGGTTGTTCCTTCTTTCCCTATTTCTTAATTCCTGCGACACCTAAAGAACAGTGAGGAAAGGATGGACTAATGGAGGGGAAAGGCCTATGAGGAAATCTTCACCTCAGGGTTGGCCCCCGAAGCCTGTTGCTTTCGGTTCTTCCCTGGGCTCCTCACTGGTTCTTGTGTCTGCCCTATCCTATCCCTGCAGGGGGAGGAACAACCTTACAATGTGACACATGAGTCCAAGTTTTCCTTCCTGACACAATACTGCAGCTGCTGTAATCAACATCACTTGATGTGGTCCGTACCACTTAGGCTCTAATGGCTTGTTTTTGAATGCCTTTATCATGACCCATTGACCTGGGACGATTGTGTGTCCACCTTCTGGTGGAGTCTGCCAACACGACTCAACTCTCTCTTTGGCACTCTGCACTGCCTTTGTGAGGTTTTCACAGTAAGCGATCAGGGCATCTGAAGCAATGTGCACATCAGCATTTCTAAGATCAACCTGTCCTGATGCTTGTGGCCTATAGGGACAGTGAAGGTTCCACTTAAACTTCAACATTCTAGACACTTCCTTGACTACCTGTCCTGTGAAGTGGGTACCTTGATCTGAGTCAATGCAATCTGGAAATCCCCATCTGGGAATGAAATCAGTGACAAGACATTTAGCAGTATGTGCAGCTGTAGCACGCCCTGTTGGATAAGCTTCTACCCTTCTTGAGATCAATGTTCTTCTAAATTCAGTTAAATGTGTGCGTGCTGCCGGTAAACTCTGAGATAGTCTCTCTATATCTTTAGGACATAAAGCGTTGGCAACAGTTTGTATTTGCACAACAGAAGAATTGGGAGGAACACTATCAGTTTCCTCAACATTGACTGAATTTACAGGCACATCAGTTACTGATTGGAGAGCTACATCTGTTTCAGAGAATGCTTGTAAATCAGGGTAAATGTTATCAGGCTGACTAACTTCCATATCAGTTTTTGCCTCTTTCTTGAGGTTCAGTTTCTTGGTCAAAGTGGATATTCTAGCACGGAGTTCATTGTTCTGTTTCTCTAGCTCTGAGTTACGCTGAGACTGTTGTGTCGCTAGCGTTACACTGAATTCTCTGTAACAACAGATAATGCCTTTCACATTGTTCTTACGAATACTTGCTCCTAGTACCTTTTTACACTCATCTACCGACCAAGTCTTGTCTGGATGAATCTCATATTTCTGCGTTAGTTTTTGTCTAACTTTTTCAGTGACTATTAGGTCCATTTGTTCCCCTAACAGTGTTTTGAATTCACTATCTGACCACAAAGGAGTCGCAAGACCCATCTTTTCTGTGGTTGGAATCAGCCTAGCATTCATTCTAACCATTTTGTAAGTTTCTTCGGTACCACACAAACAAAACAAACACTTCTCTGGTCAACAGAGGGTACACTTGTAAGTACTATTGTTAAATTTCCAAATTACCAACACTTCACACTTAACTTCCCTGCCTACAAAAAAACAGAGGATAAAACTAAATTATTAGCACGAAATGCTAACCTTCCCTGCCTGAAACAGAGGATAACTCATTTTTAGCACGTAATGCCCAAAATCTTCCCTGCCTGAAAGAACAGAGGATACTTTCATCTCTAAAATAAAAAAACTTTAGAGGATAAACTCTTCCCTGCCTGAAACAGAGGATAAACTTCCCTGCCTACAAGAACAGAGGATAAACTCTTCCCTGCCTGAAACAGAGGATACACTTTCATCTCTAAAATAAAAACTTTAGAGGATAAACTCTTCCCTGCCTGAAACAGAGGATAAACTTCCCTGCCTACAAGAACAGAGGATACTTTCATCTCTAAAATAAAAACTTTAGAGGATAAACTCTTCCCTGCCTGAAACAGAGGATAAACTTCCCTGCCTACAAGAACAGAGGATAAATTTAGTTAAACAAACCCTACAGATGTATGTTAACTCTTCTCTGACGGCACAGAGGATACACATTTGTACTGGTCTTAGGTTCTTTTGGATTAGAGACAGCACACTCACCACAACCCTTGGTTGAGAGAAAAATTCAGTCTGGGAATCTGTGTTCAGCTTGAAGTTTCGCTGGATTCCAAAAGATGCAGTCTGGATGCAGATCTTTGTTTGAGCTTGAAGTTTTTTTTTTCAGGTGAGGAAGCTGGAACTCTATCCGGGTCACGGCACCATCTGTTGTAAACTCTGTTCTTCTAAAGTGTTGAAAACTCAGAAGAGAAGACCAGGAGACTTCGGATTGGAACGTCAGCAGAATTCTTTATTCTATGACATGTCATTGGTATCTGTAGTCATCGAAATCTCATCTTAAGTCATTTTTACAGGGTATCTTTATAGGCAGAATTGGAGGAGGGACTTTTTGGAGGTTGAGACAAAACATCAAAGAAAGCAAACATCTGAGGGAGGCGTTAGTTGGTTACGGGAAACCTCCCGTGGTCCAATAAACCTAACAAAGGTTGAATCTCTCAGTAGTCTGACTCATTGATCTTACCATTATCATAGAGACAAAAAGCACAGCTGTCCCAAGCCCAAATGGTCAGGAAACGATCTCAAGCACCTTTGCCCTGACATCTCTTAGTCAGGAAGTGAATTCAAATCAAACATAGAATAAAATTTGTAATCTCACAGGGTGCACATCACAGAGGACCTCACCTGGACTACCAACACCAAGTCTATCTCCAAGAAGGCACAACAGCGCCTACACTTTCTCCGCCGGCTGAAAAGAGCAAGCCTCCCTCCACCCATCCTCACCACCTTCTACAGGGGTACCATTGAGAGCGTGCTGACCAGCTGCATCACTGTCTGGTACGGGAACTGTTGTGCAGCAGACCGCAAGACCCTCCAGCGGACAGTGAACACCGCTGCAAAAATCATTGGTGCCCCTCTCCCCTCCATCCTGGACATTTTCCTTACACGATGCTCCAGCAAAGCAAAAAGTATCGTGGAGGACCCCACCCACCCCTCCCACAGTCTCTTCCAGCTCCTACCCTCAGGCAGACGGTACCGGAGTATCAGAGCCCGCTCCGCCAGACTGCTCAACAGCTTTTTCCCCCAGGCTGTGAGAGCCCTGAACTCAAATCACACAGCCCCTCTCTGAAACCCCAAACAACCCCCCACCTTACCACATCTCAGGAAAAAACTGTTAAACTTTTATCTCTGTGAAATTCAGGTGAGCGGGCCTGCACAAGCCACCTGTAGCAACACACTCTCCTCTGCATGGACTAGACACTTTCACACACCATTGTGTGTCCATAATCCCACAAAAGACTGATTGTAATATACGACTGTAATGTATGTATGTTTACTGGCTCATGCACCACAAATCACCTTACACTGTTCCCCAGCCAGCTGCTTGAATGTCTCTCTTTTTGCACATGTACAGTATTTAAAGTCATCTGCACAGTTGTACAGTTTGTATTTTTTGTTTTTTGTTTTTTTTAGTTTATGTATAGGTAACCACTTTTATATATAGCATATGTATAGTCAAAGCTGACAGTAGGTTAGTTGTGTATAGGTTTATACTGTTTTACTTTGTGTTGTATATCTGTATTTATGTAGCACCGTGGTCCTGTGAGGCACGACATCTCGTCCCACTATATGTCCACACATGTAGTGGAATGACAATAAAGCTCAACTTGACTTGACTTGATCTAATGTCAGGGAATGAATTTACATGTTCACTCGGCTCATCGTCAGCGAAAATCGCTTGGGTGTGAACACAAAAAACGCATTGAAAAACGCTGGCGAATAACGCGCGCCGATATTCGTCCCGGTGTGTACGGGCCTTAAGGCTAATATCTGTGCGGTCACGTCCACTGGATCCTCATGAAAACAGCATGTATGACGCTGAGACCTTCAGTAAAGCCGGAAACACAACACACTCCTGCTCTCTAGAATACACCACTGGATCTAAACAGGCCCGTGTGTGTTTCACACTCCTACGAGTTTCACCCTTCAACAAAACACATGTTCAGAGAAACAAAAAACATCTGCAAATATCACTATTCATGGCTAGTCATTTGTTTACTTATGAGATTCATAAGTTGTTGGTGTTTATGATATTCCTGCACCGGGTTTAAACCAGTTATTAACCACTTGTGGCAGAAAATAAATCTACGTTTTTATTTTAGATTTTTACTTTAAAAGTAAATTTTAGATTTGAACTTTGTTTTCAAGTTTCCCAGTGTATTATTACGGTTTAGCTCAAAGCTCCACGTGTTTCATAACTTTGTGATGTATTTATTTGCTCTTGATTATGAGCCTCCGGTGAAAAGGAATTTTTTGTATGATTCTGATTTTTAGGCTCTAAATATTACTTGCTTACAGGGTTGGAACGACACGAGGGTTAATTAATGATAGAATGGGTGAACTATCCTTTAATCTTTTGATTTGACTTCTATATAGCAGCTGATACGCCATTATACAGTACTGTTTTACACATGTAGTCAGAACGTGTTTATATAATTATTATATGTATAAGAGAAAACTACACGGTGCGGTACATTCATTTGCGCTGCTGCGTCACTTCCGGACCAGCGCCAAAGTCTCGCGATGACGCGCCGGGTGTTGCTAGGCGACTCAGAGGACAGCGTTTGGTTCGGCAGTTAACGATACGAGCACAAAGTAACTAACTAACAGCGTGTTTACAGGGAAAGGTAAGCGACCTCTTATTAAAGTCGTGTGTGGTCAGTTCGTTATCTGAACAGATGTCCTGCTGGAGAACAAGAAGAACAAAGTAAACAGCTGTGTTGCTAATCTGTTAGCCTGCGTGTTGTTTCTTTCATGCTTTAGCTTGATTTACTTCGGTTTGTTACTGAAAGACGGTATTTTACACATCGTGTTCTCTGTACACTCACAACGACAGCAGACCGATGAGTGTGTCTCAAACAGTGATATAATATTCACATATAAACCGTGTTTTAATGGCTCTCGTTACTGTGTTTGGAGAAGCACGTCTGTGAATGATTCACTCTGTTGACTCGGTTCTTTTCTGTGAATGATTCACTCTGTTGACTCGGTTCTTTTCTGTGAATGAGTCACTCTTTTGACTCGGTTCTTTTCTATGAATTCGACATGTTTAATGAACGATTCACTGTGTTAAATCGGTTCTTTCAATGAATCGAGCATGTTTAATGAATGATTCACTCTGTTTACTCGGTTATTTTCTATGAATGTGACATGTTTAAGGTTCAAGGTTTCTTTGTCACATAATAAATTATACAGGGTATAATCAGAAGTGAAATGTAAAAAAAACAACCTCCTTCGAGCCGGAATTGAACCAGCGACCTAAGGATAGCCAACATATCATCTACAGTCCTCCGCTCTACCAACTCCGCTGAAGCTGGGGAACAATAGTCTGTATAGGCGGGGGAAGGAGGGAAAAGGAGGAAAAAGAGAGAAAGAATGAAGTGAAATGAGAGTTAATATTGACTATGCTGCCCGTCAAAAGCTACAGGACACATAAATTACATTATTAGTTTGAGAAATATGTCCATAGATAACAATTTGCATGGGGTGTTGTAGATTCAAAGGTTGCCGGTTCGAGCCCCGCCTGGAGCAGTCATCTCTAACCAAAAACTCTAACTGAAATATTACGAATCGTACAATTAATAGCTTATTAATTGATACAAATAGGACAATGGCTTATTTTTCATGTCAGTCATACAGTAAAATATATGTACTTCAGTGAAAATATGTATGTGACAACGATATAGATAATCTTTACTTAATGTACATAGCAATGCAATAAATATTATTATCAATTAGTTGCACTAGCGGACACCTACACATGTATGTTTTGTTTTGACTAAAATATATACAATTATTATTACTATATTCACATGTATTGTTTGTATATATGCTTTAGAAAACAGATCCAATACCCAATCTAATTTATAAATCAAAGGAATTAGAATTGAAAGTTTGAAATTGTTTTCTCTGAGTGACTGTTTGCAATAAATAAAGATAAAGGCCTTGCTGTTTAAATATATTAAACATTTATTACAAAATCTGAATTATCTCTTTCTTTCTCTATCACACACACACAGTAAGCATATCATAGATACAAAGAAATTGAAGAACTATTTATAAAATACAAATATAAAATAAATAAACAAAATACACAAAGTAATAAAAGTAGAAGATTCTGGTCAGCTGGTAAAAACATATACAAATAAAATCAACACACAAAAACAGTAATCTACAGATAAAGATAAAATACAATGAAATTTAATAATAGAGAATACAACACCAACACTTCATCATTTTAGGAAAATATTGTTGACACCTTTGTTGTATGGAATACACAACTACATGTCTGTGTCTCTCCAAACAAAGACATTTTCCCCTCAACTGCACTGGACATTTTACAATCTGTAATATTGTTTGACAGTGAATCATAAAAATGTGACCCCTTTCAATATGACATAGCTTTATGTTGTATGATTGTACACACATCACTTTATCTAAATTTCCCTTCACATACATGTCATGCCACTTTCTCTGGCGGGGTGCCGGCCTGTGTTTCTTGCCTCAGAAGGCCAGACCCCTACAGCAGCAAACAACAAACAAACAAAATTAAGCTCAGATGAGCTTTATTTGTCACATACGCAATTATACAGAGTATAATGAGGAGTGAAATGTGTTCTCTGCATTTAACCCATCCAAGTGGAGCAGTGGGCAGCCGACTGTGCAGCGCCCGGGGAGCAGTTGGGGGTTTGGTGCCTTGCTCAAGGGTCTCACCTCAGTCGTGGACACTTCCTGCTGGAGCTGGAACTTTGACAGGTGTGACATCCACTCCTCGTCGCCCACAGCCCTGTGCTTTTTGAGCTTGGACGCTATCTTCCATTACTAGAGTAAATCAAATTGTAACTATTAAATTTAAATCAAGGTTCAAGGTTCAAGGTTCAAGGTTTCTTTATTTGTCACATAATAGTTATACAGGGCATAACTAGAAGTGAAATGCAATCGAATCAGGTCCGCTCAGTGACAGTGCAAAACAATAAGAATACAAATTATATAAGTAACATAACACAAGGGCATACATATGGTAAGAAAAGGAGAAATAAGAATAAAATGTGCAATGAAATAAAAAAGTGCAAAACAATAACAATAATATGTGCAAAAAACAATAAGATGTGCAAAAGACAATGAGATGTGCAAAAGACAATGAGATGTGCAAAAAAAACAACAAGATGTGCAAAAAAACAATAGGATGTACAAAAAAAGAAAACAAAAAACAGTGTACTGGGACTTAATAAATAGTAATGTGAATAAGAGGGATGTGCAGACGGGTTGTTCATGGTATTGTACATAGAGCAGCAATGATGAGAATGTGATGATATTTACAGTTGACAATGGGTCTTGTGAGTGTTTATGAAACAGAGTTTGTGTTTAGGAGCCTGATGGCCTGAGGGAAGAAGCTCTTCCTCAGTCTTTCAGTCTTTGCCATCATGCTCCTGAAGCGCCTGCCAGATGGCAGTAAACAGAAAAGATGGTTACCGGGTGAGTAGAATCTTTGAGGATTTTTGCAGCTCTGCTTCTGCAGCGCTTTGAGGTAGATGTGCTGCAGAGAGGGGAGAGCAGACCCTGAGATGCGCTCAGCTAAGCGCACGACTCTCTGTAGAGCTTTGCAGTCCTGGTTTGTGGCATTATTATACCACACTGAGATGCACTGAGTTAGAACACTTTCTATGGCCCCTGAATAGAAAGTTTTCAGGATAGCTGGTGAGACCCTGAATTTCCTCAGCTGTCGCAGATGGTACAGCCTTTGCCTGGCTTTCTTAACCTGTGTTTGAATGTGTGTAGTCCAAGTCAGGTCCTCGGAGATGTTTACACCGAGGTACTTGAAGCTACTCACCCTCTCCACAGGGGTCCCACTGATCATAAGAGGAGGGGCTGCTGCTGTCTCTTCCTGAAGTCCACGATCAGCTCCTTAGTTTTGCTCACGTTCAGAGAGAGACAGTTGTCCTGGCACCATGATGTAAGTCTCTCCACCTCATCCAAGTATGCGGCCTCGTCACCGTTGTTGATGAGGCCCAGAACCACAGTATCATCCGCAAATTTGACAATAGAGGTGGAGCTGTGTGTGGACACGCAGTCGTGTGTGTAGAGAGAGTATAGCAGGGGGCTCAGGACACAGCCCTGTGGGGCTCCTACATTCAGGGTGATGGAGTTGGAGGTGAACTGGCCGACTTTCACCACTTGTGGTCTGGCGGTGAGGAAATCTTGAATCCAGTCACAAAGTGAAGTGTTTAGGCCGAGGTCTGATAGTTTGACAGTCAGCTTGGTGGGGACTATAGTGTTGAAAGCTGAGCTATAGTCTATGAATAGCAGCCTGACATAGTTGCCATTTTTGCTGTCGATGTGAGTGAGAGAGGAGTGCAGTACCTGGGAGATGGCATCATCAGTAGACCTATTTGGCCGATAGGCAAACTGAAGAGGGTCCAAGGTAGCAGGGATGGAGGAGCAAATGTGTTTCTTTAAAGTCTCAAAACCTTCATGACCCGATGTGAGGGCAACTGGACGATAGTCATTCAGGCAAGAGGGTTTACCGTTCTTAGGGCACAGGGATTATGACAGATTTTTAAAGGAGGTGGGAACAACAGAGGTAGCAAGGGACTCATTAAAGATGGAAGTAAACAATCCGCAAGCTGATCAGCACAGGACCTCAGAACGCGCCAGTAATCCCATCAGGTCCTGCTGCTTTCCTGACGCTCACTCTTTAGTTCCCTCCGAACGCCATCCTCTGAAAAGGTGATTACATGATCATTGCTGCCTGTCTGCTGCTTCCTGACGGGCTGTTCGGCAGATTTGCGCCGCCATTGCAGTCAAAGCGACCGTAGAAGGTGTTTAGCTCTTCGCCAGCAGCGGATCTGCTCTCACCTCTGCGGAGGATTTATTTCCAGAGGAACAGATGGTCTTCGTCCCCGCCCACATGCGAGAGTCATTGAGCTGGAAATGTGACTCAATTTTCTCACTGTACCGCGCTTAGTGGCTCGTACACCGGAGAGCGTAGCATGATGTTTTGTGCTCATGTTCCCTGACAACAGACCGGCATTGTATGCGGCAGTGCGATTGTTAACCGCATCACGGATTGATCTGTCCACCCACGGTTTCTGATTAGTAAATGTCCTTATTGTTACCGTTTCAGTGGCTTGCTCGGTTAGCGTGTTTACGAAGCTTACTGCTACATCCGTGAATTCGCTGACGTCAGATGAACTCGCCCGGAACATGTCCCAGTCGACGTCATCAAGAGACGCCTGTAGCGTAGCTTCAGAGTGGGGGACCAACGCGTCACTTCCCTCTCCACCGCGGCTCGAGCGATCCTTTGTTTGTATTCGGCGTGAGAAAAATGGCGACATGATCTGATTTGCCAAAAGCCGCAGTGAGTGGGCTTTGTAGGCGTTGTTGAGCGGAGTGTAGCAGTGATCCAGTGTATTCAGTCCTCTGGTTGGACAGGATATGTGTTGATGAAAGTTCGGCAGGACTTTCTTGAGGTTGGTTGTTAAAGTCTCCAGCGATGCATGCAGCGTCGGGATGTTTGTTGATATATCCGCTGATTTCATCGTGGAGATTTGACAAAGCCACGCTAGTGTCTGCTTGTGGAGGAATATAAACGGCAGACACGAGGACCGATGTAAATTCCGGGGCAGATAGAAGGCGGCAGATAATGGAGAGATGTTCCAGATGAGGCGAACAGGAACGCGACAGAATGGAGATATTCCTGGGGTCACACCATTTCTTGTTAATAAAGAAACACACTCCACCACCTTTGTTTTTCCCGCCTCGGCTGTTCTGTCCATCCGTAAAACAGAGAAGTTATCAGGCGGTTACAGCGGTGTCCGGGACCGCTGGCGTGAGCCACGCTTCGTCAAACAAAGATGTTGCAGTCCCTAATGTCTCGTTGGAAACTAATCCTGGCTCTAAGATCGTCCATCTTATTCTCCAAGGATTGGACATTAGCGAGCAGAATACTCGGTAGAGGAGGACTGTGTGCCCTTTTCCTCAGTCTGCTGCGTATTCCAGCACGTCTCCCGCGGTGTTTCCTTCGCCTCCTGCGGTTGTTCAGGTGGTTATTGTTCAACTCGGTGCTCCGAAGTATCTCCAATGGCCACGCTGGGTCCGTGGATAAAGTATCCTTAATCAGGTTAGTGTAGCGATGTCCAATGTCCAAAAGTGTTCTTCTGTCGTACATAATCATTGCAGACATACACGTATCAAAAGAGAAGTAAAAAATAAATAAAAAAAATAGGTAGAAACACACATAAAAGCACAATTCTGAGCGGAGCTAATTCACAGGCGTCTGAACTCAGCAGCGCCACCGGAAGTATGTGTACTATTCACTACATGGTATAACCATATCAACATGGGTAGTTTTAACTCACTACTATACAAATCCTGTATATAGATAGCATTTGTAAATCAGCAAATTATAGCACACTTCACCTCAGTGTATAATATATTAATGCATAGTAGTCATACCAGGGCTCTAGACTAACTTTTTGCACTGGGTGCACTGGTGCGCCTAACTTTTTTTCTTAGGTGCACCCAAATTTTTATATAGGCAATATTGACTAGTAAACGACTAACTAACAATCTGGTCAACATAAAGTTCTTTATTTGAAGCACAATTCTACAAGAAAGGTAACTTACAGAAAAAGTGTTGGTGCTTAAAGTGCTTCACTGAGCAGAGATTTAAACTTAAAACATCTCAAGATAAATAAAATCTAAATTAAGTGTTTTAAGGGCATCAAACTGAACATCTCGTGGCTCAATGTATTATGGACTATCCTCCATTGCAGTCACATGCCCCTCGGATGGCCAACTCCTGTAGTTTAGCTTTCTTGATCTTTGGCCTCGGCTAAACCAGCTGGCCATACTCTCTCTAGCATCAACATCTTCCAGACCTGGCCCTTCTACACTGAGTCTTATCAGATCTTCCACTGTGTCTGAACGAAGGGATGCTCTAGTGCAGTGCTTCTCAAACCCCCCCCCCCTTAAACCCATAAAACAATCCTGCGCCCCATCCCACCACAGACTATCAAATAATTGCACTAAACATAATGAAAAAAAAAAGTATTTACAGTTTTATAACCAATTCTTACTATGCAAAAAGTATACTTAGGCCTTTAGTGTTATGTTAGAAACATTTTATGCTCATACCTTTTCTTGATTTAATATTTAGAATTTGTTTTAGCTTTATTTTCATTTAAATGTTTAGTTTTGAAATGTTGTATGCATTTGTCATGTTTATTTCATGTCTTTATCTTCTTAAATGTGTATATTATGTATAGTTTTAACTTTTAATTTTAGTTACTTATTTGTAAGCCGCTTTGGATAAAAGCGTCTGCTAAATGACAAAGTAAAGTAAAGAAAAAATAACTATTCTGTTCTGTCTAATCGTCTCTCTGTACTCATACTGTATTTTAATGCAGCCAAATTCTCAATAAAACTGTTTTACTTTATATATTTGACTGTTTATGTTGTCAGTCAACAGGATAAATATGAAATAATGACTGAAACACCCTTTAAGAATTCATAACCAGCTCTCCTTCCAAGAAGCTAGTCTGCACAAAAATACTAATTTATAATTGTATTGAGCCGTTGTCTGATAAAATCAAATAATACACAATATAAGACAAGACAATTCCAGTGCTGAGATTTCTTCTATATTTGCATGTACATTTAGAGAAGCAATAATATCTGTTTTAACTGAACGGGCTCCTCTCAGACGCTCGCTGAACAGAGCAGATGCAGAGAAGCGCTGCTGATCTCGCGCCGTTGCTGCGATCACAGAGACACTCTGAGAGACTCGATTTGTCACTAGTTGCTTTTTTTGGAAAACAAAAAGTTGCTATGGGGGTCTACAAAGGTGCTAAATGTCGCTAAGTTGGCAACACTGCATCTCTACTACTCACCTCTTTCTCTGTGTCTGACTGCAGCAGCACACGTGACGATTTGTCAACGCCACACACACACATACAGGAATAGCTGGACTGCGCCAATCAGAGGGGGTCCGCCTTCACTATCTCTGATTGGTTTAGACCAGATATAAGCCTAACGGGAGTGTCTTTTGTTGAACCACAGAGTTTCTGAGTCGCGGATACTTTTTTTTCTTTTCTCGAATGGCTGGACGCACCAGTGCGCCCTGGGATTTTTGTTAGTCGCACCCGAGAGAAATTAGGGCGCACGTGCGACCAAATTGGTCGCACTCTAGAGCCCTGCATACATATATAAGTCATTTAGTACAATCATATTAAGTTTATTATCAGTTGGTAAACACAAAGTCTCCTGTTATAACAGGTGGAATACCTGAATACAACACAAAACTTATTCATTTTGGGTGTAAAAAGGGAATAAACACCTGAATACAACACAAAACTCATTAATTTTGGGTGTAAAAATTGAATAAACACCTGAATACAACACAAAACTCATTCATTTTGGCTGTTAAAAGGGAATACAATTTCAGGTATTGTTCCCTCCCTCCCATTGGTTGTGCAACAGATAGTTGTGCAAAGGTGCAACAGATTATGCATATGCAATGTCGTGGATGTGCTTTGTATGGTGTCCAGTGATAGCAGATGTCTTAGTGCAGTGTGTGCGTGTAGTCCGGTAGAACTGTGTTAAAGTGCAGTGCATGGCATGTTGTGTGAGAGGGAGTGTGATGTAGGAGAGTTATTTCTGACTGTTCATTAGCCTGATAGCCTGAGGGAAAAAGCTGTCCCTCAGTCGGCTAGTGCGCGATCGGATGCTGCGGAGATGTCTCCCTGAGGGCAACAGAGAGAGCAGTCTGTGGGACGGGTGGCTGGAGTCTTTGATAATCCTCCGGGCTTTCCTTGTACACCGCCTGGTGTAGATATCCTGGAGGGAGGGAAGCTCACCTCCAACAATGTGTCGGGCAGTTCGCATGAACATTTGCAGAGCCCTGCGGTTGCCAGCGGTGCTGTTTCCAAACCAGGCGGTGATGCAGCCGGTCAGGATGCTCTCCACAGTGCAGGTGTAGAAGGACCTGAGGATTCTGGGGCTCGTTCCAAACTTCCTCAGCCGTCTCAGGAAGAAGAGACGCTGATGTGCCTTCTTCAGCACTGCATCTGTGTGAGCAGACCATGTGAAATCCTCGGTGATGTGAACGCCGAGGAACTTAAAGCTGGTCACCCGCTCCACAGGTGTCTTGTCGATGGTGATGGGTGTGTGTTCTCTGCTCTGTCTCCTGTAATCCACCACCTTGGTCTTGTCGATGTTGAGTGAGAGGTGGTTCTTCTGACACCATTTAGTCAGGGTACTCACCTCTCTGTAGGCCGTCTCATCATTGTCGGTGATCAGGCCTATCACCGTTGTGTCGTCTGCAAATTTGCCGATGACGTTGGAGCTGTGTGTTGCTGTACAGTCGTGTGTGTACAGGGAGTACAGGAGTGGGCTGAGGACGCAGCCCTGTGGAGCACCAGTGTTGAGGATCAGGGGAGATGAGGTGTTGTTGCCCATTCTGACCACCTGACTTCTGCCTGTCAGGAAGTCCAGGATCCAGCTGCACAGAGATCTGTTCAGTCCCAGAGTCTGGAGATTCGCAACCAGTGTGGCAGGCACTATGGTGTTAAATGCCGAACTATAATCCACGAACAGCATCCTCACATAGGTGTTCTTATTTTCCAGGTGGGAGAGAGCAGGGTGAAGGCAATAGCATCGTCTGTGGAACGGTTACTGCGGTATGCAAATTGTAGTGGGTCCAGTGAAGCAGGCAGCACAGAGCAGATGTGTTCTCTGACGAGCTTCTCAAAACACTTGCTGAAGATGGGTGTCAGAGCAACGGGCATTCAAGCATGTGATTTTATTTTTCTTAGGTATGGGCACAATGGTGGATTTTTTGAAGCATGAGGGAACCACAGACAGAGAGAGGGACAGATTGAAAATGACTGTAAAAACCCCGGCTAGCTGGAAAGCGCATGCTTTGAGCACACGGCCTGGTATGCTATCAGGGCCCACGGCTTTACAGATGTTCACCCGTTTGAAGGATCGGGTTACATCCGCGACAGAAAGGGAGAGTGGACTGACCTCTTCTGCAGCAGCCGTGTGAGCGCTCTCTGTGTGGGCGGTGTTATCAGCCTCGAAACGAGCATAAAAGGTGTTGAGCTCGTCCGGTAGAGAGGCGGCAATGTTCACAGTAGCTGGTTTATTCCCTTTAAAGCCTGTGATGTTGTTAATGCCCTGCCACATGCTTCTTGGGTTGTTGTTGTTGAAATGTTCTTCAAATTTGTTTTTGTATTGTCGTTTGGCTACTTTGATGGATCTCCTGAGATCGTAACTGGCTTGTTTCCGATCGTCAGTGTTTCCGGATTTAAAGGCAGATGTCCGCGCTGACAAGGCTGATCGAACATCGCTGTTAATCCATGGTTTTTGGTTGGGGTAGATACGGATTGTTTTTGTCGGTACAACGTCCTCTATACACTTCCTGATGAAAAACGTGACCGTATCTGAATACGCCTCTATGTCGTCATCAGACGCTGCCCGGAACATGTCCCAGTCCACGTGATCAAAGCAGTCCTGTAGTATAGCGTCCGATTTGTCTGACCAGCATTGGACTGTCCTGAGGGCGGGTGCTTCACGTTTCAGTTTCTGCCTATAAGCAGGCAGGAGCAGAACGGAGGAGTGATCTGATTTGCCGAAAGGTGGGCGGGGGAGGGACTTGTATGCGTCCCGGAAAGAAGTGTAACAATGGTCGAGTATACGATCCCCACGCGTGTTGATGGTGACGTGTTGAAAGTATTTTGGAGCTATTGTTCTGAAGTTGGCTTTATTAAAGTCCCCCGTGATAATAAAAGCTGCATCTGGGTGCGTGGTTTCCTGCTCACTTATATTCCTGTACAGTTCCCTGAGTGCCTGGTCTGTGTTGGCTTGAGGAGGAATGTAAACAGCCGTGATTATGATCGCTGTAAATTCCCTCGGTAGCCAGAATGGTCGACACAGAAGCATATGAAATTCCAGATCAGGGGAGCAGAAGGATTTAATAGAGTGTATGTTCCTTTCATTACACCATGAGTTGTTGATATAGAAACAAACACCTCCACCTCTGCTTTTCCCTGTGAACTCCTTTGCTCTATCCGAGCGGTGCACGGAGAAGCCCGTGAGCTCGATGGCTGAGTCTGGAACCATAGCAGACATCCAGGTTTCTGTGAGGCAAATAACACAGCAGTCCCTTGTTTCTCGTTGGTATGAGATGCGCGCCCGCATTTCACAGAGTTTGTTGTCCAGTGACTGAATGTTAGACAGCAAAATTGTTGGGAGAGGAGGTCGGAAAGCACGTCGTCTCAGTCTGACGAGAATGCCAGCCCTCTTCGCTCTTTTTCGGCGTCGGCGGTGTTTCATCGATTGCGCGACCCAGACAAAGGGTTCTGATGCCGTCACTGTGAACAATCCACCGGCATTCAAGAACTCAAAGTCCGGCTTGCGTTGCACGACGGAGGAACCAATGTTTAAAAGTGTGTCTCTATCGTAGACAGTTATACTAACAACATCTAACACGTAAAACAACAAATAAAACATACGAAAAACTGCAAAGTTTTCCCGGAGCTTGCAACACGGCGGCCATCCTCGACGCCATCTTGGATTACTTGAATGATTCACTCTGTTGACTCGGTTCTTTTCAATGAATCGGACATGTTTAATGAATGATTCACTCTGTTGACTCGGTTCTTTTCTATGAATCGGACATGTTTAATGAATGATTCACTCTGTTGACTCGGTTCTTTTCTATGAATGTGACATGTTTAATGAATGATTCACTCTGTTGACTCGGTTCTTTTCTATGAATCGGACATGTTTAATGAATGATTCACTCTGTTGACTCGGTTCTTTTCTATGAATCGGACATGTTTAATGAATGATTCACTCTGTTGACTCGGTTCTTTTCTATGAATGTGACATGTTTAATGAATGATTCACTCTGTTGACTCGGTTCTTTTCTATTTTTTTACTATTATTATTTTTTTTATTAAACATTACAAACATTAACAATTACAATTATACACAAAGATAAAAAAATAATAATAATAATAAAATAAATAAATAAAATAATATACACTCAGACTTGCCAGGGTTAACAAAAAAATAAATAACAATAAGGTAATACAATTACATTTTAAGCAGACACAAAGGATGAGTACAGAGATACAGTTTTCATAGCTTTCAAGTTAGCAGAATTTTGGATAGTTTCCACATACTTATCTAAATCAACTTTGAACAAAGAAAATAGAGGTTTAGAGCCAGTAAACTTTTGTTTATGAATATGAAATTTAGCTAACAGAAAACATAAATTAATTACATAATATTTTCCTGTATTTTCTTTTGAGTAGTTAAACAATCCAAAGAAAGCATCCTTAAAACAGAAAGAAAAGTCACTTACAAAATAAGATTGGATAAACACTAAAAAGTCTGCCCAAAATTTTCCAGTGTAGGTGCATTGCCAAAACAAATGAATGAAGTCATCTTCAGATGAATTACAAAAACTGCAGTTCACTTCAATGTCTGACTTATATTTCCTAAGAAAGATTTTAGTTGGGAAACATTTGTGAATCAGTTTAAATGTTATTTATTTTATTTTATTGGTAAGCAGATACTTATGAGGCAAAGTCCATATTTTCTCCCAAGGTATATTCTCCACAATATTATTCCAATATGGTATTACATAAGGAATTGTTGTTATCTCTTTCTGGAAGAGAGCTCAGATTTTATAGTTATTTCTTTGTTGGTCTACAGAAAAGCACACACTTCCGATCATTGTGTCGGTTAAAGATAGAGAGTAAGTACATGGCCATGGAAATGTGGTACCTTGCAAAAGAAAAGACACACCAGAAGGAATGGCATTGGAAACAACAGCATATTCATTAGCAGATACAGGAATATTATATTTCTGTAAGAAATCTGAATAGTTATAAAGTCTGCCTTGTGAGTTAAAAAGCTGTCCAACTAACAGAAGGTTGTTTTCAAACCAGCTGTCAAAGAAAAGGGATTTATTCTTATAAAGAATATCCTTATTATTCCATAAATAATATCGGTGCGGAGAAAAGTTGTGTTTGTATATGAGGGACCAGGCTAAGAGCATCTGCTTATGAAAATTAGAAAGTTTGACAGGGATCTTCGAAACATTATAATTACAAAGCAGGAGAAAGTACAGGCCACCAACTTTAGAGAAAATATAATTGGGGATAATATTCCAGAGTGAAAAGGATTTTAAGAAAATTCTTCAGCCAATTAATTTTAAAAGTATTGTTTAAGGTAGTAAAATCTAGAAAATCCAACCCCCCCTGTTTTGTTGGATTCATTAAAACTGATTTCCTAATATAATGAATTTTATTTTTCCAAACAAACTTGTTTAACATGCTATCAACCTTTTTTAATGTTCCTTTATCAACCTCCAAGGAAAGAGCTGCATAAGTCAATCGAGACAAACCTTCGGCTTTAGAGAGCAGAATTCTTCCTCTTACTGATAATCTCTCTGCAACCAAGAGTTGAACTTCTTTTGAGATTTCATTATTAAAGGGTCAAAATTTAGTTTACATCTTGTTTTTTGGTCTTTATTAATTACAATTCCTAAATATGTAACTTGATCTTTCACAGGAATGTTGCATATAGAGGAAATTCCACAGTGTTTAATTGACATTAATTCACATTTGTTGATATTTAGACATTAATATTAATGTAATGAATATTAAGCCCCGAAGCTCTGGAAAAGGACTCAATCAATCTCAAAGCTAAAGGGACTTGGGAGGCATCCCAACTCTCCCAACTCCAACCCCACCCTCTATTTAAGAGGGTGATTGGCCTTGTAACACAATGTCGACCTGAAAACACACACAGAGAATTCCAACCCAGCAACAGAAAGGAATTATTACCCAAAAGTCCTCCCTTCCATGCAAAAGGGGAGAGGGTCAACTGATCCATCACTAACGCTCTCGTGCAAAGGTACGGACGGCTCCGGGAATGGTTCTGGACACCGTCAAGCCTACATTCCAGAGCATAGTTCAAAACCCCCCCATTTAAAACAAAGCAGGACTTTTTCTCCGTCGGACGGACCAAGGAAAACCAAACTCCTTGCCTTTTTGACACGTATAACTATTGCAACTACACAAAATAAATATATGGATATTTAATGTGTACTTGTTCCTCATAGGCATGATGTGATGATTTCGAGTGCCAATTATTTAGGACAATGGGAATTTTAATCATGCTTTAAACGGTATAAACTGTAATGTGTGTATTATTATGCGGTGTTTGATCTCTAAAGAAAGCTAGACTCAGACGTGATAGACTGTGTTGATGACCGTTAAATTTTAATACCCTGCATAATTATACATGTATAAAGATCCATAAAGTTTATCCTTCCCAAAAGCGATGAGACATCACAGAACTGTTGGTCCACCCAGCAAGCCTGGACATGGGCGGCTCCGCCCATACGAACCATCGGATTCGACAAGCCGCCCGTGGGGAGGAGCAAGTTGGACTGTTGAAAACAACACGCCAGTTGCAAATCGTTCTCTCTGAAACATGGCGTGACGCCTCGGCTCTTGGCTCTCTGGAACATCTCTCTTTAACATCGCTGGAGCTGCGCCAGAACTTCTCTGCCTGCTCGCGCCTACCTGAACTTTGTCTCGACACCGACTAAACCAACCATCTATTCAAGGCTAGAAGGCACAACATCAAAGGACAACGAGCTGAACGCCACGGACGAAAGGAAAGCTTTCAGACGCCACGCGGCAGCAGCCACATCTCTCGTGTTTCCACCCGAGAGCACCCGGAGACAGACGAACCAACCCACGTGGTTCCCGAGCACAAAGACCAGAGCAACGCATTTGAAGGAAACAAACAACTTCCAACCTGCTTCTTGTCAACAAGCAAGTACATTCTAACTAAATCTATATTGCTGATTGAACTGGTAGAATCTGATCTGAATGCAGTAACAGAGCAATAAGGCATCTGTCGTGATCTTCCCGGTCAAGTCAAGCGTTGAAATAGCTAAAAGGGCTAATTTTAATTTTAGGAATTACTTACCAAATCCCTTATGCATGTGTGTGTATGTATGTTTTGTGTCTTATCAGTTAATCCATTTATGTTAGAATAGCAGTATTACGAATAAACCATTTTTCATTTCATAAAGAATTGTCTCTGGAATGTGATTTGAAGTTTTATCCTTATTTGCCATAAAGAGAAAGCTACCTAAGCTCGAAGTTGATATGCTGAGGCTAGTGTTCGGTGGACGGTCACTTAATACAGTATAACTAAGTTAAATATTAATATTACTTTTAACCAAGCAATATTTAATATTTAATAACTAATTCCCGGAGCTGAAATAATAGCTCTATATTAAACTGGTAATTTTACTACAAATGGTGGAGGAAAAAAGCTGGCAATTAAGGATCAATCTGAAAATCAAACCAAAGGCAAAAGGGTATTTCTCAATTTTATCCGGAAAAAACTGAGTAAATACAGGAAAGGCGGTTATTTGTGGTAGTGCATTGCTGGTTTGTGAAACACAGTGTGTTTGAACGAGAAAGGGTATTTGTTTAACTCGAGTTGTGAGAAGAAACTGCAGTAAATAAGTAAAAGTCGCTCTAAAGCGCATCAAAGAGACAAATGAGCGTGTCCCTCGTTTGAGCTCTGAGTGAAGGCCTGTATAGTTTGATTTGTAAGTGCGTGTCCCACTTTCAAACTCCGCTATATTTTCAAATCCCCCGGGTGTGGAATGTTTAAAAAAGCTATTTAAATCATTCTCAGCCATTTGATTTCACGAGTGAATTCAAACGCACGGCGCTCAAAGGAAGTGGCCAGTCGTTTTTGAGAAAGGGGGAGATTGCGCAATCGAGTGTTTGTGTTTATGAGTGCGGTCTAAACAGACAAATATTCGCATAATAGCCCGCTGAGGCTTTGTTGGGTTATAAGTAACCCGGAGATAAATTTATCTCGCCCTAAACGAGTGAGATTATGTGTTGTAAAGATTCAAATCTGACCAATGCTGGACTAATCTGAAGGGTTAGTCTGGAGCACAGTTGCGTCTGTTTTTCTCCTCTCTCTCTCCTACAGGCATTGAGTCGTCATAGCGACCAGTTCAGCCACGTGGAGATTTAGGCATATAAGCTAAACTGAAACAAAGAAGTTTAGCAGTAGCAAATGCAATGCGGTAGCATTACGGCTAGTGATTAGCACATAGCATTTAATGCTTGAATGCAGTGTGTTGGTGGAAATGTGGTTCACAGCTAACACTAATTCTCTCTCTCTCTAGTCTCTCATTTAAAAGACTAACACGTTTTAAGTTGGCTGTGTTAATGTTTCCCAATCATCAGTGTTAACAAGTTCACAGGTTGGTTTAATATAACAGCTGATTAAAGTCTTTTTACCTTTTGTGGGACCAGCTTAATAACTGGTGGGTATTAGAAAATGGTTTAATATACTGTTGATTATATGGTGAGTTTGACCTCATTCAATTATAATGGCTTTTATGATTTTAAAACACATCAATGGATAAGCGCTATTGTTAGGAATTTTTAATTGTTAGTTGAATGTCACAATTGATTACAAATTAATTTTGAATTAATTTCATTTAATGGAATTTTCAATTCCTGCTTCCAGCAAAAATAGCATCCATTTATGAACCATAAAACGCCCTTATAATTTGACCACTACAATAGAGCCTTAAGTTATCAAGAGGGAAATTTTTAATTTCGTTTACAAGTAGGATACAGATTAGTTATTAATTATTTTATTGTTAATTTTTTTTTTGGTGTTAATGACGAGGAATGCTTAAGTTTGGAAATTATTTGAATTACTATTATGGGAATCCAAAACTAGTGATTTAGAAGCTGTAAATTAATTTAATAATTAATTATGAATTCGAAAATTCTAATTACATTTAATAATTAATTACACTTCCTGTTTACATTTTGCAACAATATTGGTTTGTCAACTCAATTGCAGATTGCATTTGTAAATTCTAATCCTAAGTGAATCCTATTAATTTTAATTATAACATCATAAATTTTAATTAGAAACCAAATTCTAATTTTAATTCCAAATTTCAAACTTAAATACAAGTCTGGCTCTATCTGTAGGCCATACTTCATTTTCTTAGGTGAGCTGATTGACTCAAGTAAAGTTAATAATAATTTAATTAAAACAATTTTATTAAATTAAAATTTGTCCTCTTACTTAGGCCTGAGAGTAGATAGTGCTCCCCCTAGTGTTGTGTTGGAGAAGTGACAGTGAAACCACACAGTCAAAATCACTTTTCACCAATCTGGAGCATGAAGTAACCTTCTAATTAGAAAACCCCAAAAGGGAGTTAAGGTTTCCTCAACCTAGGTCAGTTGGTTTATCCTGTAAACAGCCAAACCAACCTAAGCATATAGACTCAACAGCACCACCTCGTGCCAACGTATTAGTTTTAAATCTTGGGAATAAATCTTAATCTCTTTTCTTTTTCCCTGTTACTAACTTCCAATTTGACTTGTTTGCTTAAGACTTGGCGGGAAAATCACGAATAGGCGAAATGTTACAATTGAACAGATGTATGTGAAACTTGAGAACTACATTCAACACTGTTTACCCTTTTACCCTCTATTGTGAAATCCTATTCCCCAGGTTAAAGATAGACATCGGCAAAAGTTTTAACACGCGTGACATACGCTGACCAGCGTCGGTATAAAATCCTGCCATTAAGGGACAAGTACTGTCATTGCTGTTATTTTCCTCCAAGGAGAAAATTGGAATAGCAATACCAGTCTTATTACAAAAGAGAAAATCTAGCCTACAATCCTCTGATTAGAAGCGCCCTTCTAAATCAGAATTAACAAAGCGAAACGAAGAAAATCTGCTATTAAAGAGAGACCTGTTTAGTGCTATTGTCCTTGTGTACCCATTCTGTGTGTGTGTTTTCTTTCTCTGCTTCACAGCGGGCTGCCCTTGTGTGTGCCCAATAATTTATCTGCAGAGACTACAATTAGAAGCACCTGCCAGAGGACCACAAACACAGAGACACAATCAACACTAGCATACACTACACTCTGCACATTTACACCCCTGTTTGTTTTGTTTGTGTTTTGTTTTGCTTTGTTTCCTATTCAAGGTCTGTGTCAGTTCGGTCCAAGATCCCCTGACCCGCCAGAACATGTCTCACGAAACAGAACATGTCGGTCACTGGGAAGGACTGGAAATGTGGCTAAGTGTTACAACGGGCAGCATACTCCCTAAAGCTGCTGAAACACTCCAACATCAGACACAGAATCAACTAGATGACAACATCGCAAGCATTATGGGACAAGACCCAAGTCAAAACTACAGTCCCAGAGAATTAGCCAAGATCACCGGTTCTTTAAGCCACATACTCATCGCCACCCTCAAACTGAGCGACAAGCACGCCGCTGCGCCAGCAGGAGCTGACAAGCGCTAGCCGCGCATAGAGCAGCTGGGCGTGAGCTCCAGGTGCGACAGGAAGGGACCGATGAGGTGGAGCAGGACACCGAGGAGGAGACCAACAGGCTAAAGAGACTCTAGAAGCTACCAGCCACGAAATGCAGCAGCTCAAAGAGGACTTCGCTGATTGTGCAGACAAGCTACAGTATGCAGAGAAGCTACTGGAGAAGGCAAAGACTGACTTCAGGGACAAAAACAGCAGAATCAAGGCCCTCGAAGGTCATTTGGCTGAGTCAAGGAATGAGATCAGCCGCCTAACACGACAGCTCGACTACGTCACAGAGGAGTCTGAAAGTCTCCAGGAGGAACTCAGGCATGCTTATGAACTACGCCGTGAGCCGTCAAGTACAGGCGTGCTGCGGCACCCGTCAAGCAGGACTGGATCACCTGGTCATAGACCGACCGTGAACCCGAAGATAGAGGGATGGTGTTAAAACATTCACCAGCGCCGTCGGAAGAACGCTATATCACGACGGAACCAGAAGAATCTGCTGCAGCCAGCCGCAGGTCGGTGCACGGCTTGGACCTTAAAGATCTTGACAAGCTCGCCCGAAACATCGGAAAATTCAACCCCAGCTTGCCAAACAGCCAAAATGTCACGCTTATCTGCAAGATATTGATTTCCATCTGGAAATGCGACCTAACGTTACGGACAAAGATAAACTATACTTACTCGAGCGACATCCAGTCCTGAAGTGCGCAGCTTCCTTGACCGGCAGCCTGTTAACACAAAGACTGACTATCAGCGGCTTCAAAGGCCCTCATTAAAGAGTTTGCTGACCCTGAGTCCGATCAAGGCTTAGTGGCTGCCCTGGAGGCGAGACAAGGGCGTCACGACACTCCTCAAGCTTACTACAGTCGACTCAGACAAGCATATTTTGGAACTCGTAACGAATCTGACATGGAAGAGGAACTGAACTTTAAAACTCTCTTCCTGAGGAACCTTCATCCTGGCATAAGCCACCATCTTGGCGTTCGCATGCCCACGAACAATGAACATTCAGCAGTTGCGAGACTTGGTGCAAAAAGCCTACGGCAAACAAAAGATGGCCTCAGAAAGAGCGCCAAAACCCCAGCAGTTCTTGAGTTCAACACTCAACACCAAGAACTGGCGCTGGAGGGCACCCAACGCCAAGACAGTGCTAAGCCACCACACAGGAGTGGAATGCACCCCGTCCAACAGAGAACGAGACTCACACGCTGGAACCCGACCTAAACAGAGGTATGACCGATGGGATGGACCACGTGGGACGTCAACGCTCACCTGGGCGACACTGGGATAAGTCATGGGACCAAGCAAGGCCTCAGGAAAGGCAATGGGAGAGATCGTGGAACCCAAGGAGCAACGCTCATGGGAATCAATGGAAACTCCAGCAGGCGACAGACTCACCCTAAAGGCGACCAGCCCAAGGAATCGACGAAGGAATTCACCAAGGTTCCAAAGTGACCAAGCTCCAACTGAGTCCATACAAGAACAAAAACACCACCGCACTTGACTCACAGAAGATGATGGAAATGATGATGAAGGAATTCTTTCAACGAAAGAGGAAGATAAGAAGTGGGAAAAGAAAGGAAACCAGTTCAGCCTGACTAGCTGACGGACGAGAAAGCAGCGACAAGACAAAGCGAACCAGCCACAGAAAACAGCACCGCCTCACCTCAGTCTCAGAGTACAATAAACCCGTTAACTTCAGATGGACATGAAGCCCCACCTGAAAATCCAGCAACAAAGTTAAACACTAACTCAGCACCCAATACTCCAAACTCCAGCAGCATTCAGCAGACACCTGCTGTTGAAAATCCTCAAGTTCCTGAAAGCGCTGTCTTAGTCATCTGCCACTCCTCCGAAGAGCCAAGTCAGCCCTGACATCCTAAATATTTCCTCCCAAACTCCAGTTCCTCAACTCCTAAGCGATCTCATTGAAAAGGGTATAGCAAGAAAGTTTTACCTCTCCATCATCATCGAGCGACACATCAGAGTCGAAGCCCTTCTGGACACAGGCCGACATCACTCTAATGTCTACAGAACTTCTCAAAGAAGTCCAAGAATTGAAGAGGACTAATGGCACCCTCAAGCTCCAAAGGTGCGAACTAAGCGTACAAGCATACTCTCACACGGGCTTACAACTAAAACATGTAGCCCCAATCCATCTAACAGTGGGACCCATGGACTTACGTCCATCCCATTATCGATGTCAACACTCAACACGTACCGCTCCTCATTGGAAAAGATTTGCTTAATCGTTTTGAACCCCTAATAGACTTCAAGCACCTAAAGATTTGGACACAAGTCCGTGAGCCTCTGCCTTACAAGTCATTAGACTCCAATGAGTCACAGTGTCAAGTCACAGACACTACCCTAAGTCAATGACCGATGAAGCAGTAACAGAGCCCAGGTCTGGGCCGAGCACAAGCATGTGACCCTCTCCTCTGCTCGCTGCACGAGCCTGAACCAAACACAGGCCTCCTTCAAATCATGACTGCGATAGAGGTTCATGGCACGTCAGTGTCCGAGGCAGCACTAGCCCTATGGGCAGAGAACTCAGCCATCAGCCTGAAGCTATTCAAAACATTGAAGCAGAGCTGTCAAAGTCTACCACATGTCACTAAGCACAGCCGTTACCCTCTCAGTCCCTGGTGGACAACCATGGCCACCTCCAAGATCATCTGCGCTCTGGACATACGATGGAACAACAGACAGCTGAGTCACTACTTCCTCGTCATTCCCAGACCTGCCGCATGACATCTACATTGGGCCGGATATCATGGTTCGACTCAATGCTCACATTGACACTGTAAACAACATCATATGGGCTCCCCTGTCACACCAACTGACAACTTCAGTCAATCTCAAGAACCTCCAATCCGGTCAAACCATGCGGACGCATGCGCTATGATTACGGAACAAGGGCCACAATACCTGCCTACAGCAAAAGCGTCAGTGTCCGCCTCAACATGCGACCTGGCCAAACTCTCAACAGTAAGCTGAGCTTCTTCCAACCTTCCAGAACCTGCCTAAAACTCGGACTGACTCTGGAAGCTACACCTCTCATTGAAGTGTCATCTCGTGCGATATATGTGTTGTTCAATAACTGTATGGCCCAAGACATCCACGTCCCAAAAGCCAGCCACCTGGGATGGCTCATCAACCAGGCATTCCATGACTTTGAACTGATGGTACCTGTCATAGGCCCCATACCAGCCCAACTAATGTCAGATGGATACAATGACACTATAACATTCACAAAACCTCATGAAGTCATTGCCATCACCTCAATCCTGCCAGTGTCCAGCGTCTGCGGTCAGAACTAATGGATGACACCTCACTGTCTATGCTGTCTCAACCCAGCCTGCGACAGAACCACCTACGGGTGACCAGCGAGGCCCAAAGCCCCTTTAATGACTTAACGGCAGAAGAACCCTCGCGGGTTCAATACTCAAATTCAACAGATCTTGAGTGGCGGATGCCCTCCACACGAAGTGGGCGCCAAGGACTCAAAGTTCTGCTGAAGTACAAGGACTCTTTTCAAAGGACTCTCTAGATTGTGGATTGACAAACATCCACAGTGCGCATACCGACAAACCCAAATGCACCACCCACCTTTGTGCGACAGTACAAGATTCCGATAAGCGTCATATGAGCCAGTGCAAGAAATTGTTGACTCCATGCTGGAAAAGGGTCATCCGGCCCTGTAACAGTACATATTCTGCCCGATATGGCCAGTCCTAAAACCCAACGGCAAATGGCGGCCCACTATCGACTACCGCAAGTTGAATCAGCAAGTACCATTGTCACGATGGCCTATGACCCAGTTGGACCAAGAAATACCAAAAATCAAAGGCTCGTGATCCTGTCCACATTGGACGTCGCCTCCGGGTTTTGACGATCCTGTCCACCCGGCGACCAACATAAGCTGGCATTCACTTTCGGCAACCGACAGTACACCTTCACCACGGTGTCCCTTTGGCTATGCCAATTCACCGGCAGAATTTAACATTTTCCTTAACAGCATGCCCTGGCCAGAGTCCGAGGCAACCTCGTCTCTACGTGAGCGGCGTCTTAATGAAAAGTTCAAGTGTGGAAGACCACCTCAAAGAAATCGACCATGTCCTAAACCAGCTGACAACAGCGGGGCTAAAATCGCCCTTCACAAGGACAATGGTGCAAAACCAAGGTGAATTATGTTGGACTGCTGCGTCGGAAGAAAGCGGCGTTGAGCCACAATCTAACCGTGCCCAAACAATTCCAAAGCATAAAAACACCAACTAACGTCTCTGAGTTGCGAAGCTTTCTGGGAGTGTGCAATTACTCACGACAGTTCGCCGAAAACTACGCTGACATCGCCCGCGACACTAACTTCCCTCCTGAAAAAGGGCGAACCTTTTGTTTGGACAAAGGCCAGGACACAGCTATGAGCCAGCTCAAACAGTGCCTGCGCTCTGCTCCATGCCTCGCCTACCCAGACAGGGAAGGAATTCTATCTGGGATAGGATTCTCTGACCAGTGCCTCAGTGCGGGTCTATACCAGCTCCATAATGGGACAGCGGTGGTACGCTTATGCCAGCAAGCGCTGCTTCCCAGAATGCAAATATTCACACTGCGAAAAGCTTTACTTTGCACTGTGTGGGGCATTCAGCGTTCTCTAATTACATCGGTGCTGAAAGTCATCATCGAAACTTGCCACCAGCCAGTTACCTTCCTCAACAGCAGTCAGCGAATCAGAGATGGCGTGGTAACCAGCGCCTTACCTGGCTAATGACACTCCAGGGAGATGTGGGCAAGATATGCCCAGAACTACAAATCCTCACTGGGAAGCAGGGGCTTGCGGCTAAAACTGTGTTCAACGGACACGCTGGACACCTCAGCAGAGCCAAAAGAACTGCCACGACATAGCGACAAATCATCGGTACTTCGAGGAGAATGTGTGTACAGGAATGCCCACAGCATATGTCGATGGCTGCTCATACAATCGCGAGGGCAAGTTACAAGCGGGGCGGGTGTGGTCTGGCTCAACAATGACCCGTGCCCGCAGCAACTCAAACTTGGCCCACAATCATCACAATATGCAGAAATAGCAGCCATCCTCATCACACTACAAGTGGCTGCAACCCACAAAATCAGAGAACTCCTCATCTGTACCGATTCGAACTATGCCCGTCTAAGTTTCATATGCCATCTAACTGGATGGAAGAGGAATGGATTCAAGACAGCTAACAACAAGCCTGTCAAGCACCAGGAACTCTTCCAAGCAAGCGGCCATCGTCACTGAACACGACATGGTCGTTTATTGGAAAAAGGTCAGAGGTCATTCCGTCAACCAGGACAAGACAAAGACTTAAATGACCAAACCGATGCCCTCGCCAAAGCAGGGGTGTTACAGGAGAGTCCTGGACATTTCATGCCCTCCCACCCCACCCAACTGTGGCAGCGGTGACCCGCCGCCAAAGTGCCACAGTGGGCACACACCTGCCTCCTCCCACATCTCCCTGTCGCCTCAGTTCGCTGCTGAAGACCTCCTCACCCTCCAACATACGGACTCAGCCATACAGTCCATTGTAGCACACCTGTCCGACCCCTTGGAAAATCCCATTTCCACCTCGGACCTACGAATCATCCGACCTCCGCGCTCCATTCGATCAAGCACATGCTGCATCTACGAGGCGGTGTCCTCACGTATGTCCCTGAGCCATCCACTGCTCCAAGGCTCGTAGTCCCTCATGGCCAAGGGGATGATGTTGACACACGCACACGATGCACCATGCGCAGGACACCACGGAGTCAAGGCCACCTATGAAACACTCAAGCAAGTAGCATACTGGCCTGGCATGCAGCAAGACGTAGCAGAATACGTTAAAGGATGCCTGGTGTGTTGCCAGTTCCAACCGGCAAATCCAAACCACCGAGCACCACTGCAAAGGAAAGGAATGACCTTCCATGGTCGGACCTCCAAATAGACTGGGTAGGACCCCTACCACGGTCGACGCTGGGCAACAAATACTTCCTCACCGTGGTCTGAATTCACAAAATGGATAGAGTGCCTCCCAGCTCCTAACGATACAGCAGAAACAACAGCCTGTCTGTTATTGAACCATATCTTCTCAAGATTCGGACTGCCTTTAAGGGTCAACTCTGACCCATGGAACTCACTTCACCGCTGAAATTATGCAAGGCGTGTGGAAACTCCTGGGCATACAGGCCAAACTCCACATAAGCCATCACCCAATTTCTTCCGGTCAAGTGGAGCAGGCTAACAGAACAGTGGTCAGCATGTTAAAAAAAACGTAGCCACCAATCAAAAGGATTGGGACATTAAACTCCCTCTGGTACTGATGGCGCTCGAGCCACACCCCATCAATCTACCGGAATACCCCGTTCACAATGATGACAGGGAGAAACATGACGCTACCACTACACCTGCTGTACCAACCTGGTGACCTGAACCTCGTCACCGCCTACAACACTCACCAGTACCTGGAAGAGTTACATCAGCACCTGAGAACAACTTTTAGCCTTGGCGCAACAGCAGCTACAAGTGCGGAAGGCCGAAAAGCCTACTACGACCAAAGGCCTCTCACCATGAGCTCAATGTCGGAGATCAAGTGTGGTACTACAGTTTCGCCCGACCAAGGCCGAATGCTCCCCATCACCTGTCAAAGAAGTTCCTACCTCACTGGACGGGACCCCATGAGATTGTAGACAAGCTCTCACCTGTTGCCTATCGAATCAAAAATCAGACAAGGCGCAGCGAGCCAGTCCTTCGATGGGTCCATCGAAACCAGATAAAGAGGCCCCTGGGCTCTAGCCGACATGGAAAGGGGAAGATCAGACCCACTGACACAGACCGATATGCACCACACGCACCATATGCACCACACAAGCATTAGTATTGATATGTTAGGAAAACATATAGCAACCACGCTTAGACACAACCCATATTCTCTCCTCCACAGCACTGCTAGGACCAATCTAGTAGCGAGTTACCCTCAATTTTGTTTTAAAATTATTTTTTTTTTGCTTGATTTTGATTTTGAATTTTTGTCTTAAATTTTTTTTGTGGTTTCTTTCCTTCGTGTCTCACTTTGTGTTTTTCCTTTCCTCTCTCTCACTTTGAACCCCCTTAACCAATCCTTGAATACAGGTCTTGAAAGTGAGATCGACCTCCGTCAATAAGGTCGTCGTAAGAACTGGTGTTAACCGATCGAAAAAAAAAATCCGCCAAAGTATGATCGTCACCGCTAATTATGCCTCTTTCTGTTCAATCACCAGGAAGATGCTCCGATTCGCCGCCCTGTGTCTCTGCGTGATTGGGGCCATGCCCCAGCCAGAAGTGGCAGCGCCCGGACCAGCCTCAGGGATCGTACTCCGCGAACAGCCGGGGTTATTAATAACGAACTGTAAAACCTACACCCAAAAGGTGTATGTTAGACTAGATCCCCGCGATGTTTACAGAGTTCACTACACCCTCCCAGTCACCCACACCTCTTGGGCTGGAGCCCGTTGGACTCGAGAAGTCCTTGCCCATGCCCAAGCAGATGTGAACCACATGCTGCTCCAATTACAAAAATTAACTGTAACCCAGGCTGACCTCAGCGGGTACAACCGGCGACAAACGGTTTTGGGGGCCCTGTTGGGGCTGCTGCGGCTGTAGGAACTCTGTTCAACATTGGCATGAACACGGCTAACGCCGTTAATCTAGCTACTGTCAGGCGACATGTGGGTGAAATCCAGGCCGAAATGCCTGGGATACGACAACAGCTCCTAGTTCAGAGCCACGCCCTACAGACTTTCGGAAAATCCCTGAATGGCACGATCACAGTTCTAAACACACATAGTAGCCTCCTAAACCAAACTATCAAGTCTATTAATAAACTATACTCAGTAGTGCAAGGCGATTTAGCCCAAACGCAACTCCTAACTATGCTCATGGCCGACATGCTACGCGAAGTGAGTTCCTCAATCGATAGCCTAGCCATGGGTAGGATTCCACATTATCTGATACCCCTTAGCCTTGTCCAGAACATCTTAATCTCGACCACCAGGGGCCCCCTAGCCCCATTCAAACCCATCTCGCCTTTTCCTGGGTAGCGCCATTCCCTTGTCGTAGACCCGGAAGCAGGCGATCTGGCGTTCTTCTCAGTTTGCCTATTATCGATGAATAATATTTATCGGCTTAAAGATGTTGTGAATGTTGGATTTTGGCAAGGAACACCTATGTCAAAATCCACACTCCCGAGGTCGTCGCGTATCACGATAGCAACGAACAGTTGTACTTGGCTCCAAACCTAAAGATGTGTACGCTCACTAAAGACATTCACTTCCTCTGCCCGAGTAAACCCTTCGTGACGCGATAATACAGAGGGCATCTGTGGCTTAGAAGCCATGAGACCCGACGCTAGCTGCCCTTGACCGACGCAACACCACGTTCTCAGGTTGAGGTAACACAAGCGAAATTGTCGGAAACCGATGGTTGGTGAACACCCCAGCCCGACGGCTACCCTCACATATGATCAACACGACACCGCCACGCATTAGTCTGCCTAACCAAGCGTTATGGATCACAGTCCCTAAGGGCTCGATCCTCCATATTGACGAACTAGCATTGTATCACCTCACCGACGACAGTATCAGGCGAAATCGAAATCTCACCCTTTTCAAGCAGCATTCCTTTGTCCTCGATCCAGAATTGGAAGAAAGGATCAAGGAGGAAGGACGCAGCTTATTGATCTGACACCGGTTGACACAGCTTTAGAAGCTATCGCCGCCTTCCGCCCGCTGGCGCCAATTGTTCGGTCCTGGTCTGCCGCTGACACGGCGCTTTGTATCTCGACTATAGTAGGATATGTTGTGACTTTGACACTGGCCTTCCTCCTACACAAGCGAGTGAACGCTGTTCAAGAGTCTCTCAACAAATGCACGTCAGGCATCCCTCGCCTTTTCGGCGTGGTAATCTCGACCTAGAATCCGAACCGAGAATGTGACCAACCTGATTGAGATCATGCCTATACCGTCTCGTGAAAACCCGACAATTAAACCAGTCAAAATGACCCAATTGTCAACGATGCTAAACAAACTAGCCCTATGTCTTCTCAAGTTTCTCACCTGTGCCTTTCCAAATTACCCTGCACCAGTTTTCAGTCAGTGATAGAGATCTCGTTGGTGTCTTGTGTGTGTCCATTCTCTCTGCCTCTTGTTCCAGTGCCTGAAGATGTTCCATCGGGTACATCTCCACACAAAAGGGGATGTGTAACACAATGTCGACCTGAAAACACACACAGAGAATTCCAACCCAGCAACAGAAAGGAATTATTACCCAAAAGTCCTCCCTTCCATGCAAAGGGAGAGGGTCAACTGATCCATCACTAACGCTCTCGTGCAAAATGCAGACGGCTCCGGGAATGGTTCTGGACACCGTCAAGCCTACATTCAGAGCATAGTTCAAAACCCCCATTTAAAACAAAGCAGGACTTTTCTCCGTCGGACGGACCAAGGAAAACCAAACTCCTTGCCTTTTTGACACGTATAACTATTGCAACTACACAAAATAAATATATGGATATTTAATGTGTACTTGTTCCCTCATAGGCATGATGTGATGATTTCGAGTGCCAATTATTTAGGACAATGTGGGAATTTTAATCATGCTTTAAACGGTATAAACTGTAATGTGTGTATTATTATGCGGTGTTTGATCTCTAAAGAAAGCTAGACTCAGACGTGATAGACTGTGTTGATGACCGTTAAATTTTAATACCCTGCATAATTATACATGTATAAAGATCCATAAAGTTTATCCTTCCCAAAAGCGATGAGACATCACAGAACTGTTGGTCCACCCAGCAAGCCTGGACATGGGCGGGGCTCCGCCCCATACGAACCATCGGATTCGACAAGCCGCCCGTGGGGAGGAGCAAGTTGGACTGTTGAAAAACAACGCGCCAGTTGCAAATCGTTCTCTCTGAAACATGGCGTGACGCTCTCTCGGCTCTTGGCTCTCTGGAACATCTCTCTTTAACATCGCTGGAGCTGCGCTCGTAACTTCTCTGCCTGCTCGCGCTCTTACCTGAACTTTGTCTCGACACCGACTAAACCAACCATCTATTCGAAGGCTAGAAGGCACAACATCAAAGGACAACAACAGGCTGAACGCCTACGGACGAAAGGAAAGCTTTCTGTGGCGTCGCGGCAGCAGCCACATCTCTCGTGTTTCCACCGAGAGCACCCGGAGACAGGCGAACCAACCCACGTGGTTCCCGAGCACAAAGACCAGAGCAACGCATTTGAAGGAAACAAACAACTTCCAACCTGCTTCTTGTCAACAAGCAAGTACATTCTAACTAAATCTATATTGCTGATTGAACTGGTAGAATCTGATCTGAATGCAGTAACAGAGCAATAAGGCATCTGTCGTGATCTTCCGGTCAAGTCAAGCGTTGAAATAGCTAAAAGGGCTAATTTTAATTTTAGGAATTACTTACCAAATCCCTTATGCATGTGTGTATGTATGTTTTGTGTCTTATCAGTTAATCCATTTATGTTAGAATAGCAGTATTACGAATAAACCATTTTCATTTCATAAAGAATTGTCTCTGGAATGTGATTTGAAGTTTTATCCTTATTTGCCATAAAGAGAAAGCTACCTAAGCTCGAAGTTGATATGCTGAGGCTAGTGTTCGGTGGACGGTCACTTAATACAGTATAACTAAGTTAAATATTAATATTACTTTTAACCAAGCAATATTTAATATTTAATAACTAATTCCCGGAGCTGAAATAATAGCTCTATATTAAACTGGTAATTTTACTACAGCCTCCAGTTTTCTAGACATTCTTTATCTTTATTGGGTTTGGGTATCAGGGTGTTGATCCCTTGTGTCATGGTTGATGGAAGTGCTTCCAATTCAAAACTTTCCTCAAATACTTTGAGTAAGAAAGGAGATACATTTTCGTCAAACATCTTATATAGCTCAGCGGTTAGACCATCACTACCCGGACTTTTATTATTTTTTTAATTCTTAATTGCCAGCAAAATTTCTGATTGAGATATACCACCATCACAAGTTTCTTTATCTTCAAATGAAATAATTTTGTTTTGATTAATAGAATCAAAAAAGAATTTGGCTGAATTATCAGAATATCTTGATGTATACAAGTTATTATAAAATTTGGAGCAAAAAGCAGCTATTTCTTTAGGATTATCAAGAATAGGGGTCGACCGATATGTGTTTTTCAGGGCCGATACCGATACCGATTATTACAGATCAAGTAGACCGATAACCGATATTTTGAACCGATATACGTGTCTGGTGTAAAAATGAAAATGAATGCCAAAATTAATAATAACAAGAGCTCTGACAAAAAAACTTTCTTTAAATGCTTTTAAACATGTCTTTAATTCTGAAAACTGTTAATAACAACAACATCAAATAAACAGTAATATTAATAATATTAATAATAACATAAGTACAGAGATCACCCAGAAGCATTCTGTAAACATTTTGTAAAACTTCAAGTAAACGTCTTTAGCGTATTGTGTGATTATTCTCAACAAAAGTTGTAATAATTGTTGTAGTTGTATTACGTATACAGTAATATATTCGGCTAAACCGAACTTATATTTTGACAGGTTGCCATGAGGAGCTTTTAAGTTTCTGTAGCCTATGTATATATGATATGACGATCGTTTTACTCAAATGAAACGGTCAAATGCTCATGAAGTGACTCTGCGAGCAGTTCTGGGGATGTTGTTCATGTATTTATGTCCTCATTTAGTGAGACGGCAGATGCTGAAGTCACTGCGAGCGTCACGTGCGCTTCAGTATGTGTGTGTGCAGTAAATGAAACCGCACGTCTGTGTCATTCATTAACAGAGATGCAGAACATGCAGGATTCATATTTAAAGTGTTTTTGCGGCTTAATATTTATATATACTTGTCCATAGCGCGAGTCGATTTAAGTGTACTGACCTACTTTTGATTAATTCATCCAAACTTCGACACATTCCGCGACATTCCGCGTTATACGGTAAATTCCATTATATGACTGCATTCCGCGATTCCGCCCGCATTTTCAAGCGTCATGACATCATGGGTTATATTGAGGTGTTTTGCAACTTCAGCAACGTCTGCTGCTGCTTTACCTTTGAGAAACAACTGATGCGTGATCACTGAGGCAGCTCCAGTTAGCATGTGCTTTCGGTGTGAGACTGCCTTCAGTTTTCCGCGTTGATTGGTCGGACTCGTGACTCTCTACATATCAGATGAGCGGTGGGCGGAGATTGCTCTCAGGGATTGAGAGATCGCCTCACTCTCACAGAGTGTTGAGCTCAGACAGGCTGCATCGAGCCAAATAGTGCATTTAAACATTAAATAGTTTCACCTGTATTATTTATTCACCAATAAATAATGTCACCTGTAAATAGTATGTTTGTTTGCATAAAATAAAAAAAAAATTACAAAAAAAAAAATTATCGGCAAATCTGTTTTTAAAATGGCCGATATCGATAATCGGTAAAATGCTTAATATCGGCTCCGATAATCGGTCGACCCCTAATCAAGAACTCCATCGTCTGTTTCGAGACGATCAATAGAATCATTCATAGCACTGAATCTTTCCAACCTGAAGAAATATGCTGAGTTTTGTTCTTCTTCTTCCAGCCATTTCCGTCTGGATCTAACATAGGCTCCCTTAGCTTTGGCTCTATACAACTCATCTAATTTATTCTGCAGTTCAGAGTATTCAGTGTTTTATGTATGTGTCAAGGGTTCCTTAAAAGATAAAGCAGACAGCTGTGACAGAATCCCATCTTCTATTAATCTATTTTGTTTTGCTATATCACTTCCAAATTTCCCTAATTCATATTTTAGAAGCTCCCAATTCCATCCATAAGCTTTCTCTGATTCAGCCCTTTTCCAGTAAACCTGGATTAACTCATTAATCTCTTGCTTCACCTTTTCATATTTAATTTCTCTTGCTTCACCAGAATTATTTAATTTCCAAAGTAATGCTTTAGCAGTATAAATTGTAGTATTTTGTGATAAATTAACTGACATATGAATGGCATTATGGTCAGTCAGTGGACTGTTGCTAATATTAATAGAGATATTATTTTTTTTTTTATGTTTTAGAGATCAACCAGTAATCAATTCTGGATTGCCTTGACCTGTCTTTGTTACACCGAGTGTACTGTATTACATCCGGAAACCTTTCTCTCCAGATGTCAACTAAATAGAATGTATCCATGAATGCTATAAGATTAAACTGCTTTCCTTGGAGGGTGTCGATCTAGCATGTTACTCATTACTATGTTAAAATCACCTCCTAAAATCAGAAAGGCAGTAGGATATTTCCTTAATGCAGATGAAAGTTTTTGATCTAGCATGTTCAAGAAAGTGCAGTTTTCTGCAACAGAGTTGTATCCATAGATGTTGACAATAATTACTATAAATTGATTAACAACAACTACCATTAGCAGGAAATGACCTGAAGTATCAACACTGGTTTCCAGAATACTACCACCAAAATGATGCTTCATAATCCCTACTCCAGCAGAATATTCTGACCCATGCGATAGCCATACCTCATTGCCCCACTGTGACCTCCAAAACCTGGCATCCCCAGATGTTGAGTGACTTTCCTGGAAAAAGCAAAAATCTACCTTGTGCCTCTTAGAAAACAAAAACAAAGCCTTCCTTTTGACGTTATTTTTCAAACCCCTGGCATTTAAAGAAAACAAAGATAAAGACATAAAAATGAAACAAGAGAATACTACCTGAAGAACTAGGTAAAGAATAATATATCAATGAAAATAGAGGAACCTTCACTAGAATAAAACAAAGAAAGTGATAGTTCGCCTAACTCTGCAACACAAGGAATATAAAGAGTATAAGGGCTTGAGTAAAAAGTCTTTCTTCGTTTTCTTTTCCTTTCCCTTCCCCTTCTGTGTTCTTTCATTCATCTTTCAGTCATTGAAATGTAATATCTTCTTCAAAACGGGCACTCAGTCTCATAGACAGCAAAGGATGGATTCCAAAAGTAAATATTCCAAATTTATGGCCAAAGTCCTTTTAAATCTTCTTGTTCCAGATTCCAATTATGATATACAACACAATCTACAGTCTGTCCATCCTGTCCGAAATGAGAGAGGACGAGAAAAAACAAACAAAAAAACACTGCCGTTCGTGCTTACCCGTGAGTATCAAGAAAGGTAATTTGGTGCACTGAAACTTCAACTTGTGAGGATGACATAGCAACATTCAGCCCAACTGTTCTTTCGCTGTGATCCTTTTACCATCAATATAAGCGAAGGGCCCTTTGAAGCCTGCTCTCTTCCCTCCTTTCTCGCTCGTTCCACAAGTGGCCACAGTTTGTTCCTGGCGTCTTTGGTGCTTTCGTCAGGTCTTGAAGATCCTGATTTTCCTTTCTTTGAGGACGGCGGCGGTTCTGGCATCCCTCCAGATCTGATCTCGCGTTGCATGAAAGAAACTGCACGATGATGCGGCGGTTGAAGCGCACTCCCTCAGCGCGAGGAACCAATCTATGGGCGACGTCAAGCGTGTAGAGGAGCTGGTCTGCTATCTCAGGAGAAACTTTGCTGAATAAGTCGATCAGGATCTTCCGGACATCTTCTCCTCGCTGCTCCTGAATACCGCTCACTCGTAGATTCCACCTCCTCTTGTAAGCATCCAGTTCATCGCATGTCTCATGCAGCACACAGTTCTCCTTTTCGAGCGATTCCACCCGGTTCTGTAATGAGTTCACCTTGCTTTGTCATCTCTTCCACTTGATTGTTCACAAACTCAAGCGCCTCAGTCACACTGTTTAACGAATTTGTATTATCATTCACGGTTGTCTCGAGGGATTGCATGCGAGTCAGAAATTCCACTTGCATTTTTTCAACTCGCTCCAAAACTTCCAACAGGTGTAGATTGGAGGCCGTCTGATTTTCTGATGCCACTGTGTCAACCATTTTCGATTTTTTGGAAGGTGGTTTAGGAGTTTCAGGCAGGGGGATTTTCGATCCAGCAGTGTTTGCTGCGTCATTCCTCTTGAACGTGGCGGCATCCAGAGATTTCTTTGCATACGAATGCATAGCAGCTCGAACAGGCCTATCGTCATCCATCGCGCTCGTTGAAAAGTTAAAAAATCGTTAAAAAGACGAAAGAATGAAAAAAGACCTACTCGGATCAGTAACTAAATTATTATTATATTCCCTTTTACATATGAAGTAACTTAGGCCTATAAATTACAAAACAAGTGCAGAGCTTCAGCACCTGGATGTTACTCGGTCGCCATCTTGGACACCCCACGGTTCTTTTCTATGAATCGGACATGTTTAATGAATGATTCACTCTGTTGACTCGGTTCTTTTCTTTGAATGTGACATGTTTAATGAATTATTCACTCTGTTGACTCGGTTCTTTTCAATGAATCGGACATGTTTAATGAACGATTCACTCTGTTGACACTTTTATTTTCAGAGCACAATGGCAAGCCAGAGACCTGTGAGCCGCGGATCGTTTGGACCGGGTTCTGCACGACCACCACAGACAGCCATCAGAGTCAGCACTGCTGTGAGCGTTCGTTATTACAGTGTGTGTGTGTGTGTGTGTGTGTGTGTGTGTGTGTGTGCATGTGCATGTGCATGTGCGTGCGTCTGTGTGTGTGTGTAACTGTGTGTGTGTAACTGTGTGTGTGTGTAACTGTGTGTGTGTGTGTGTGTGTGTGTGTGTGTGTGTGTGTGTGTGTGTGTGTGTGTGTGCGTGTGCGTGTGCGTGTGTGTGTGCGTGTGTGTGTGTGTGTGTGTGTAATAGGGCTGTGCGATTAATCGAAATCGAAATAAAATCGCGATTTGAGATTGCGCGATTTCGAAATCGCTTTATAGCTCGATTTTTTTTCTGCACCCGCCCCAACCTCCCGCAGTATGCTATCCGAACCAATCAGAATGCAGCAGAACAGAACAGACCGGGCATACAGACAGATAGTATGCTAAAGAAACAGGGAAGATGAGTTCAGAACAGGATAAGGACTTGGTGGCCAAAAAAATGCATGTTGCAGCGATCATATTTCCTTCAGAGCAGAGAGCGTCTTTCTGAAGATTCCGCTACGCTCAGCGCCACTGCTAAACGCAAAATGCCCTTTGGTAGGCCTAATTTGTTAATTCCAGAATCTGTGGAATAGGCTAAGCAATGTTTGTTTAAGCTAATGTTTCTAAAAGCAAATTCTAAAATCCTGTGAAGATTGACACCTTTTAATGGACCGCATTTCCCCGCAGTTTTGGTCTATTTTTAATTTTAGAAAGTGTTTATTTTATTTACGCCACGAAATAATTATTTGTTAAGTGCATTTCATCTTGTGTGTGCTTTCATGGGCCTGATAAGTATTTTGTGAAATTCTATATCTGCTTTTCATCTTGTGTGCGTGTTTTGAATATGAAGCGTTGTTTTAATGGAAACGTATACTTTTTCAGTTATTTAATTTTTTACGCAAATGTTCCAAGTGGCTTCAAAACAAGACACGTTTTTAAATTAAGATTTTAAATGTTATACATTTAAATTAGGGATGTTCATTTTGGTTATTTTTCCTAACCGTTAACCGACAAATAGAACTGAATTAAATTAAAAAGAATAAGTGTCTGTGACCCGTTAAAAATACTAGCATCTGTTTTTCGGGGATTAATTTCACATGTGCAAAAAACAGCAGACAACAGAACATAAGGATCCACCTGATCATATCATATCACATCATGCACCTGCAGCACTTCTGCAAGCAGAGAAAAACTTAATTCACCTAAATGCTGGGTTGAGCCTTTTGGGTCATTTTTTGGGGTTATTTGTTCAGTGTTTGGGTAGTTTGTGTACATTATTTCATTTATAAAATTGTTTCTGTCAGTCTATTCTTTAAATCTATGCAGAGCAACATTCGCGGTGTGAATCACTAAACGAACGTCACTCGCGTCGGTCTTATTGCTTGATAAAGAGTCTGATGCTTTGCATAAAATAAACGATTATATTTATAAAGATACAGAACACAAATTCTTTGGATGTTAAAACATGTCCTCAGAGCTGTTGACTGTTTGTTGTTGAGCAGGTAATGAAGGCAATCGCATTTCATTTTGTCCATGAGTGAAGCGCAGGGCGGCGGTCTGATCCGTGATCAGTTCCCGCCGAACACGACTCCAGCTCGGCGCGAGAGCCAGCGCCGTTACGGTGGAAGCACAATTACAGAGCGGTCGATTTACTCGTGAATTACATCGGTTTAATGTTTAATCTTTACTTCTAATGTTTGTTAAACGAGATTAAATAGGCAATGTGTAGGCTTATAGCTTATAAAAACAAGCAAATGAGAAATAAAGGAAGTTATCACGTCTGGAGTATTATACAGAAGTTTAGAGGATCTAAGTTAATCTGTAAACATTATTATTTCATGCATAAAGTAAAAAAAGAAAAAGCGAATATTATAATATAAACGAATAAAGCCATTAGCTGAGTTAAATCATCCATTAATGATGGGTTAAATAAACAATCAAATGTACTGGGTAAAATTAACCCCAAATGTACTCTTTTACCCAGCCCAAATTGGTTTGTTTTGAACCCAGTGTTTTCTAGAGTATGCAGAGTTTGTTCATTATTGTGCTGCGCGAAATTAAAGCAGACGGCAGAAAGATGCATTCTATTTTTTTTCTTATTTTACAAAAAAGCAAAGATAATTTTTTTATTGTTTATGTACACAAATAAAAGCAGACCTTTTACAATTCCGATTATCTTCATGACCAAGAGGAGTTGCTTCCACTGTTGGAAGGGGAATAAATCCAGTTTAAGCTCATTTAAACATTCTACCAAATGCAGCCTGTTCATTATCATTATATATAACAACCGGTCAAACATATGGAAAAAACACACTGCTCAGTTTAAATATGTAGTCAAATCTGTGCTGTTTAGCGTTATCACCATACCGCCGTGAAGTTATGCAAAATATTTTGTTTTATGTGGATATTGTAAGGGTAAATAATATTTTGGCATTTAAATACCGCGAATACGGGAACATTTGATTTTGTGTTGAAGGAGAGACCCAACATTTTATTTTGTTTTGGCCTAAAATAATAATAATTTGGCCATTTTTGTTTTGTTTTGTCATCATCAGTTTTGTTTTGGCCTAAAATAATTCGTTTTGGTTTGTCGTTATAGCTTTTATTTTTAATTCTTGTTATTTTCTAGCTTACTGTTAATTGTAAGGATTTGTTGTGGAGTGAGGGGAACTAAAATAGCCTAGCTATGTTTACAGTGTTTATTATAATGTTTGTAATTCGCGTTGGGCTATTTCTGAATGAAATAATAAAATGCGACTTATAGGCTACTTTGTTTTTTCCTCTCTCTCGCTCTCTCTAAAAAACGTGTTTTTTTATACGTGTAGCTTATTTTAACCATGCAGCAAACCTTTTAAAATATTTTGATAAATTACTAAAAATAAATAAATAAGTGAATTTAAACCGTTTAACTGATTGTATGGGTCAAAATTATTATCGGTTGGTTAAAGGTTAATTAACATCCCTAATTTAAATGAACAATTTCACTCTGAAACATAACCATTTCTTATCGGACTACTGCTTTAATTGAGACATTTATTCAATAATGTCACTATAAACAGGAAAAATAAATATGCCTAATCTTACTGGAGACATTTAATGTGAGCGCGTGATCTGAGCGGGATTCGGTTTACCGGTGAGCGTGAGCGGATCATTAGCGGAGCGTTTATTTTGGCCGTGAACGACTGAGCGGAGCGCACACACACACAGCGGAATATTGAACCGCTTCGCTCACATGCTCTGGTTGCATCTTGTTTTGTTTGATTTGATTACTCACATATACATATAATATATATATATATATATATATATATATATATATATGTGTATTTTGCCATTTGTCTGTTCTAGAGACATGTTACAACTTTTTGGGAAAGGTCTAATTGGTTTCCTTTGGAAATGTTTCAAATTCACACAGAATGCATTTATAACTGTAAAGGTCAAGGTTTCTTTATTTGTCACATAATAAATTATACAGGGTATAATCAAAAGTGAAATGTAGATCAAATCAGGTCCGCTCAGTGGACAGTGCAAAGAATAAAAATTATATACCACACAAGAGCATATATATAGGTAAAAAAAAGAAATAAAGAGTAAAATGTGTAATAGAATAAGGAAAAGTGCAAAACAAGATGTGCAAGACAAGTAAGATGTGCAAAAACAAGTAAGATGTGCAAAAACAAGATGTGCAAAAACAAGATGTGTAAGATAAAGCATGTCTGTTTGTGTCAAAATCGTGATTAAAATCGAAATCGAAAAAAAAAATCAAAAAATCGTGATATATATTTTTTGTCCATATCGCACAGCCCTAGTGTGTAACTGTGTGAGTGTGTGTATAACTGTGTGTGTGTGTGTGTGTGTGTGTAACTGTGGGTGTATAACTGTGTGTGTGTGTGTCTGTGTGTGTGTATAACTGTGTGTGTATAACTGTGTGTGCTTAACTGTGTCTGTGTGTGTGTGTGTGTGTGTGTGTGTGTGTGTGTGTGTGTGTGTGTGTGTGCGTATAACTGTGTCTGTGTGTGTGTGTGTGTGTGTGTGTGTGTGTGTATAACTGTGTGTGTGTAACTGTGTGTGTGTGTGTGTGTGTGTGTAACTGTGTGTGTATAACTGTGTCTGTGTGTGAATAACTGTGTGTGTGTGTGTATAACTGTGTGTGTGTGTGTGTGTGTGTGTGTGTGTGTGTGTGTATATATAACTGTGTGTGTGTATGTATATGTATGTGTGTGTGTAACTGTGTGTGTGTGTGTGTGTGTGTGTGTGTGTGTGTGTGTGTATAACTGTGTGTGTGTGTGTGTGTGTGTGTGTGTGTGTGTGTGTGTGTGTGTGTGTATATAACTGTGTGTGTGTGTGTGTGTGTGTGTGTGTGTGTGTGTGTGTGTGTGTGTGTGTGTGTGTGTGTGTGTGTGAGACAGACGGTCCCGGGCTCCGCTCGTCCCGGCAGCAGATCTGGACCCGGGGCTTCTCCTGGTGTGTTATCGGCTCAGATTAAAGTGGCGGATCGGCCGGTGACTCAGCAGGGGCTCAGCGGGATGAAGACGGGCATCAAGGGTAAACGAACTTCCCTTTTTCTAACGAACATTAAAGCTATGCGAGATCTGCACTGACGGCTTTCTATCCACTCCTTAAGGACCTCAGAGACAAATCCTGGATAAGTCGTATTACCTCGGCTTACTACGGTACAGAGTGCTGAAGAGATACAGGTTTAGTTTCTAGCACATCTCAGAGAAGATGGACTGATAAAAGCTTTGTTTGCTTCAGGAGTAAAATAAACGAGCTGACGATGGAGTCCAGCAAACTACAGAAGGACATCGACACCTTCAATCAGGAGAACTCAGTCTATCTTTCTTATGAAAAAAGGTCATTAATCAACAAAACATGCACGATATCAAATAAGTGTAAGTGTAATTATTATTACACTTTAATATATTCTCCAAGCACCATTTCTTATTCTGATCAGAATCAGCATGTTTGGAAACGCTCTGATTCGGTATACGGTCACTGTATTTAGCAGATTTTCCTCTAACGAGAGCCCTGTTCAGTGTGCAGCGTTGATGACATCAGCACGCATTAATTAACGTCATGCTTTGAAACGTTTTCTGTGAACAGAGCAGAAGTCCTTGCCGGAGAAATCAGAGATCTTCAAGGACATCTGGCAGATTACAACATGGTACACATCAATTATTGTGAATGCTTTTGGGATGTTTAATGTGGTTATTGAAATACTCTTTTAATTACCAGCTGGTGGACAAGCTGAACACAAACACTGAGATGGATGACGTGGTCAATGACATCATCACGGTGAGACGGCATCATCTAAACATGCTCCGCCTCGCTCTTCTGGTGTTCTGCTCATTGTGTTTTGTGTTCGTGTCTTCAGCTGAAAGCACAGAACGACAGAGAAGCTCAGAGTATGGACGTGATCTTCACCGAGAGAAGAGAGTAAGTGCTTTAGTTTCTTCACAAGAGGGCAGCAGCTGACCGGTGACGTGCTTTCCAGCTCGCGTCTCTCACAGTTATTCTGTATCTGTTTCACAGAAGCAGTCATACGCAGCACGGGTGTATGTGTAGCAATAACCAGCAATACACCGTATGGCTCAAAATTATACTTTTTTATTGTATGCCAAAAATCATTAGGATATTAAGGTAATGCTCCATATTTACTATATTAAAACACAATTATTGATTAGTAATATGTATTGCTAAGAACATCTTTAAAGGTGATTTTCTCAATATTTCTTTTTTTTTGCACCACCAGTTTTTCAAATATTGTCCGATCATAATAAACTGGAAATATTAATTATTCAGCTTTCAGATGATGCATACATCTCAATTTCACAAAACTGATACTTATGTTTTGTGCTACATGCAATCAATTTGCACCGTGTATATCTGTATTTAGAATATTAGGATACAATATTGCACACATCACTGAAAAGCCTATTACTACTACTGAGTTATTACTTGATGATAAAGTGCTGTGACAGATCGTTGGAGATGCATGCGTGTGCAGGGATCTTTGGGTTTCATGATTTAAAGGTGTTTTCATCTAGCTCTGGAATAACAGGATCCTCACAGTTTAATACAAGAGCTCGTGATTTCATTTTCTGCCATCATCATCATCATCCTCGTCCTGGAAGGGCTGCAGGCTCAGTGCCGTGTCCAGCTCCTGAGCGCTCGTGTCTGTCTGCTCTGTGTCCAGACTGAAGCGCCTGTGCTCCACGTCCTCACGGAGCCTCTGGTGCCGGTAGTTAAACAGAAGCTTGTACCACGACGGAGATTTGATGGCGCACACGATGAGCGTGGAAGTGCTGAGGGTTAGAGCCACGACGCCGAGCAGGAAGTTCCAGCTGTGACTTCCTGTCTGTGTGTCGCCGTCCCTCGCCATCAACCCTGAGAGAAACACAGAGTCAGGCCTGTCACGAGAACTACCTTTTATTGAGCGATATATTGCCCCAGAAATAATTGCAATAAGGGATTTTATTGTAATTTTATGATACTTAATGTATGTGTCCCTGCAGCACAGAAGCAGTCATAAGCAGCACAGCTATATTCATAGCAATAGCCAACAATACATTCAAAATTATACTTTTTTCTTGTATGCCAAAAATCAGCAAAACATAATTATTGATTAGTAATATGCATTGTTAAGAACAACTTTAAAAATGATTTTCTCAATATTTAGGATTTGCACCCTCAGATTCCAGATTTTCATAACAAACCATACATCAAGGGATTATTATGACTGGTTTTGTGCTCCAGGGTCACATATAATGATAACATAACAGCGTAAGAATGCAAGAAGACCTACACACTCTCAAATGACAACAAACTGTTAATTCTTAATCATAACTCGGCTGGTCTTGTGATCGGAGCGGCTCGGTTTAAGCTCAGTGTTTTAGCCGCGTTCACCTTTGCTGGAGCTGTTACTCGTCTCGGTGCTGGACGCTGGTGTTGGTGTTGATCTGGCTTTCATTGTGCTCGCTGGAGACTTCTCCTCAGCTGTTTTCACTTGTATTGAGCAGGACGGGTTTACATCAAGCACAGCTGTTTTCTGGGGGGTGTCACAAGTGACTTCTTTCCCTGCAAGACCAATAAAACAAGCATAGGTCAGCATCTGAACATAACACGACTCAAGCGCTCGTCCTCACCGATTGATACGCCGGCGCCGGTCAGCTCTCGGATGAGGTGTGTGAGCGAACAGGAGCAGTTCCACGGGTTGTCCTTCAGATCCAGACTCCTCAGGTTTGTCAGGCCTGTAAACATGTGTTTGGGGAGAGTCTGCAGGCTATTCCCTCTCAGTTTGAGCGTCTGTAGGTCTGAGAGTTGGTCAAAGGCTCCTGGAGGCAGCGTGTGTATGTGGTTATAAGAGAGGTCTAGCTCAGTAATCCTGGGATACTTCTGTAAGGTGTTTATATCTGAGGCGGACATCACAAGGGAGTTGTTGCTCAGAATCCATCCGGTGATGTTTGTAGGTGTATCTGCAGGAATCTCAGTCAGAGACGCGTCGCTCATGTCCACCTGAACACAAACCGTGAATGTTTGTTAGACATCGGAGGACACTTCATATCAACTTCTCCAGTCTCACCTGCTGTGTGATCACACCTGAGCTCATCAGAACCGCTGCGACCCACACCACATGCATCTGTGTCCCGGCCATGATCTCTGTGCATCACCCAAACAAACACTGTCCTGTCCATGAGAGGAGACACAGCTTGTCTGGTCTGTTGTGAGCGAGTACAAGCACTCTTCATGAGTGTCACACAAAGCGTATCTTTGTGCTATCAGCATGCTGCTGTCCCGTGTTGCTGTTTTATCATGTTATCTACCATCAGTCACAAAGATACTCATGCTCTTCTCACACAGTCACCCAGTGTTCTCTGGCAGAGCGAGGCTGTGATGCATTAGTGTTCGGTTGCATTCAGGACAGATGCTTGTTTCGTTCACAGACCGGCTGGAAAGGTACCCAGCGCCGCCTCAGGTGCAGAATCTGTGTCATACGCATTCTCAAGGTCTCTAGAGACTTAGAAGTGGTCATTAAAGTATGTTGTCTATTTATTGAATCCCCCCCCTCCCGAGACCCAGCTTGTGTCCCTGTAGTGGACACACTATTAGAGAGTATTTCTCTGTCACAGTCCTGTACGGAGCACACGCAGGGCTTTATAGAGATATAATACATAGGGGTCGACCGATTATCGGCCTGGCCGATTATCGGCGCCGATATTAAGCATTTTACTGATTATCGATATCGGCCATTTTAAAAACAGATTTGCCGATAATTTTTTTTTTTTTTATGCAAACAAACATACTATTTACAGGTGACATTATTTATTGGTGAATAAATAATACAGGTGAAACTATTTAATGTTTAAATGCACTATTTGGCTCGATGCAGCCTGTCTGAGCTCAACACTCTGTGAGAGTGAGGCGATCTCTCAATCTCTGAGAGCAATCTCCACCGCTCATCTGATATGTAGAGAGTCACGAGTCCGACCAATCAGCGGAAAACTGAAGGCAGTCTCACACCGAGAGCACATGCTAACTGGAGCTGCCTCAGTGATCACGCATCAGTTGTCTCTCAAAGGTAAAGCAGCAGCAGACGTTGCTGAAGTTGCAAAACACCTCAATATAACCTATGATGTCCGCGACGCGGAAAATGCGGGCGGAATCGCGGAATGCAGTCATATAATGGAATTTACCGTATAACGCGGAATGCAGTCATATACCGTATAACGCGGAATGTCATGGAATATGTCGAAGTTTGGATGAATTAATCAAAAGTAGGTCAGTACACTTGAATCGACTCGCGCTATGGACTAGTATCTATAAATATTAAGCCGCAAAAACACTTTAAATATGAATCCTGCATGTTCTGCATCTCTGTTAATGAATGACACAGACGTGCGGTTTCATTTACTGCACACACACATACTGAAGCGCACGTGACGCTCGCAGTGACTTCAGCGTCTGCCGTCTCACTAAATGAGGACATAAATACATGAACAACATCCCCAGAACTGCTCAGAGAGTCACTTCACGAGCATTTGACCGTTTCATTTGAGTAAAACGATCGTCATATCATATATACATAGGCTACAGAAACTTAAAAGGTTCTCATGGCAACCTGTCAAAATATAAGTTCGGTTTAGCGAATATATTACTGTATACGTAATACAACTACAACAATTATTACAACTTTTGTTGAGAATAATCACACTGTACTTCATCGTTTACTTTAAGTTTTACAAAATGTTTACAGAATGCTTCTGGGTGATCTCTGTACTTATGTTATTATTAATATTATTAATATTACTGTTTATTTAATGTTGTTGTTATTAACAGTTTTCAGAATTAAAGACATGTTTAAAAGCATTTAAAGAACGTTTTTTTTGTCAGAGCTCTTGTTATTATTAATTTTGGCATTCATTTTCATTTTTACACCAGACACGTATATCGGTTCAAAATATCGGTTATCGGTCTACTTGATCTGTAATAATCGGTATCGGTATCGGCCCTGAAAAACACATATCGGTCGACCCCTAATAATACATGTGTGGAAGTGTCACCATGAACACTGGCTCTTTATAGATCATACATTCATTTACTCAAACATTTTACATCCTTATGGAAATATGATTAGATTTTGTAATTCTCATTTAAATCTGAATCATTTTCAGATTGTGTGTCATAAAGCGACATCTCAGTAAAATGGGTTTCAAAGCCAAATATGACTGTTATGAAACGGGACATAATTTCATACATGTCCACTGTAGAGGACTAAACGCATGTTTATTACGCATTTTGGGAGACATGACAGGTTAGAAAATATTAGATATTATTATGAAAATGTGCCCAATTATTACTCCCATTATGGCAATAATTTGTTCAACATGCTGTCCCAACAGCAACAGATTAATATGCAAATTATATCCACTGTATTTAATGGGAAAACCAGTTTATGGGAATCTTTACACACATATTGCATAAAACAAAATGGTATATCAAATTTAATCATTTTTTAGTATAAAATAATTCTTAAACCTAAAAATTGATTGGTGATTTAAAAAAAATCCTATTGTTTTTGTCTTTTTGATGTCTATTCATGCCATTTTATTTTTCCTAGTGTCCTCTACAGAGAATAAAATATGAATAAAATTATTTTTCCATTTTTGTAATGCTCTAAATGTAATGACATGAAAAGATACTAAATTCACAAATATTTTTTTGTGTGTGTGTGGGGGGGTCTCCGGAGGTGTTTTTCAGAATCTGTTGTAATCTGGCCATCAGGCTCCTAAACTCAGTCTCATTACATCATTACATCCACAGGA
>CM050414.1:40395666-40413166 GCA_027564155.1 Gymnocypris eckloni scoliostomus | reverse complement strand
CTCTGTACAGTACAACAAAACAACTCTGTGTTGTTCCGGTGATTACCGTAATCATAATAATACGCGCGCACTAAAATTTCAATCGCGGCTGGCTTGACCGTGTTTTTCTGAACTGCGGCTGGCTTGACCGTGGTCAGATGAGCCTGTAGGTCGCTCAAGGGACGAGGCCAAAGATTTAACCGTTTCAGGAGATGAAAAAATATTTCTTAAAACCCCAATAGCTTGCTGAAGTGCTCCAGCGGCCACCTTATCTGCCTCAGCCATGCTGATCAGGATCTGTCCCGGTGACCCTGATCGCGCCTGATCTGCCTTCCGTTTCCACTATACGCCTTCCGTTTCCACTATACGCCTTCCGTTTCCACTATACGCCTTCCGTTTCCACTATACTCTCTCTCACATACATACATTCTTCTCTTACATACATATATTTTCTTAAGACATACATACATTCTATATATATGTATGTGTGTGTAAGGAGAATGTATGTGCGTGTAAGGAGAATGTATGTGTGTGTAAGGAGAATGTATGTGTGTGAAAGGAGAATGTATGTGTGTGTAAGGAGAATGTATGTATGTGTAAGGAGAATGTATGTGTGTGTAAGGAGAATGTATGTGCGTGTAAGGAGAATGTATGCGTGTAAGGAGAATGTATGTGTGTGTAAGGAGAATGTGTATGTGTAAGGAGAATGTATGTGTGTGTAAGGAGAATGTATGTGTGTAAGGAGAATGTATGTGTGTAAGGAGAATGTATGTGTGTAAGGAGAATGTATGTGTGTGTAAGGAGAATGTATGTGTGTGTAAGGAGAATGTATGTGTGTAAGGAGAATGTATGTGTGTGTAAGGAGAATGTATGTGTGTAAGGAGAATGTATGTGTGTGTAAGGAGAATGTATGTGTGTAAGGAGAATGTATGTATGTGTAAGGAGAATGTATGTGTGTGTAAGGAGAATGTGTGTGTAAGGAGAATGTATGTATGTGTAAGGAGAATGTATGTGTGTAAGGAGAATGTATGTGTGTGTAAGGAGAATGTATGTGTGTGTAAGGAGAATGTATGTGTGTGTAAGGAGAATGTATGTGTGTGTAAGGAGAATGTATGTGTGTGTAAGGAGAATGTATGTGTGTAAGGAGAATGTGTGTGTAAGGAGAATGTATGTGTGTGTAAGGAGAATGTATGTGTGTGTAAGGAGAATGTATGTGTGTGTAAGGAGAATGTATGTGTGTAAGGAGAATGTGTGTGTGTAAGGAGAATGTATGTGTGTGTAAGGAGAATGTATGTAAGGAGAATGTATGTATGTAAGGAGAATGTATGTGTGTAAGGAGAATGTATGTGTGTAAGGAGAATGTATGTATGTGTAAGGAGAATGTATGTATGTGTAAGGAGAATGTATGCGTGTAAGGAGAATGTGTATGTGTGTAAGGAGAATGTATGTATGTGTAAGGAGAATGTATGTGTGTAAGGAGAATGTATGTGTGTGTAAGGAGAATGTATGTGTGTGTAAGGAGAATGTATGTGTGTGTAAGGAGAATGTATGTATGTGTAAGGAGAATGTATGTGTGTGTAAGGAGAATGTATGTGTGTGTAAGGAGAATGTATGTGTGTGTAAGGAGAATGTATGTGTGTGTAAGGAGAATGTGTGTGTAAGGAGAATGTATGTGTGTGTAAGGAGAATGTATGTGTGTAAGGAGAATGTATGTGTGTGTAAGGAGAATGTATGTGTGTAAGGAGAATGTATGTATGTGTAAGGAGAATGTATGTATGTAAGGAGAATGTATGTGTGTAAGGAGAATGTATGTGTGTAAGGAGAATGTATGTGTGTGTAAGGAGAATGTATGTATGTGTAAGGAGAATGTATGTGCGTGTAAGGAGAATGTATGTGTGTGTAAGGAGAATGTATGTGCGTGTAAGGAGAATGTATGTGTGTGTGAAAGGAGAATGTATGTATGTGTAAGGAGAATGTATGTGTGTGTGAAAGGAGAATGGATGTATGTGTAAGGAGAATGTATGTGTGTGTGAAAGGAGAATGGATGTATGTAAGGAGAATGTATGTGTGTAAGGAGAATGTATGTGTGTAAGGAGAATGTATGTGTGTAAGGAGAATGTATGTGTGTGTAAGGAGAATGTATGTGTGTGTAAGGAGAATGTATGTATGTGTAAGGAGAATGTATGTGCGTGTAAGGAGAATGTATGTATGTGTAAGGAGAATGTATGTGTGTAAGGAGAATGTATGTGTGTGTAAGGAGAATGTATGTGTGTGTAAGGAGAATGTATGTGTGTGTAAGGAGAATGTATGTGTGTGTAAGGAGAATGTATGTGTGTAAGGAGAATGTATGTGCGTGTAAGGAGAATGTATGTGTGTGTAAGGAGAATGTATGTGTGTGTAAGGAGAATGTATGTGCGTGTAAGGAGAATGTATGTGTGTGTGAAAGGAGAATGTATGTATGTGTAAGGAGAATGTATGTGTGTGTGAAAGGAGAATGGATGTATGTGTGAAAGGAGAATGGATGTATGTGTAAGGAGAATGTATGTGTGTGTGAAAGGAGAATGGATGTATGTGTAAGGAGAATGTATGTGTGTAAGGAGAATGTATGTGTGTGTAAGGAGAATGTATGTATGTGTAAGGAGAATGTATGTATGTGTAAGGAGAATGTATGTGTGTGTGAAAGGAGAATGTATGTATGTGTAAGGAGAATGTATGTGTGTGTGAAAGGAGAATGGATGTATGTGTGAAAGGAGAATGGATGTATGTGTAAGGAGAATGTATGTGTGTGTAAGGAGAATGTATGTGTGTGTAAGGAGAATGTATGTGCGTGTAAGGAGAATGTATGTGTGTGTAAGGAGAATGTATGTATGTGTAAGGAGAATGTATGTGTGTGTAAGGAGAATGTATGTGTGTGTAAGGAGAATGTATGTGCGTGTAAGGAGAATGTATGTGCGTGTAAGGAGAATGTATGTGCGTGTAAGGAGAATGTATGTGTGTGTAAGGAGAATGTATGTGTGTAAGGAGAATGTATGCGTGTAAGGAGAATGTATGTGTGTGTAAGGAGAATGTATGTGTGTGTAAGGAGAATGTATGTATGTGTAAGGAGAATGTATGTGTGTGAAAGGAGAATGTATGTATGTGTAAGGAGAATGTATGTGTGTGAAAGGAGAATGTATGTGTGTGTGAAAGGAGAATGGATGTATGTGTAAGGAGAATGTATGTGTGTGTAAGGAGAATGTGTGTAAGGAGAATGTATGTATGTGTAAGGAGAATGTATGTGTGTGTAAGGAGAATGTATGTGCGTGTAAGGAGAATGTATGTGTGTAAGGAGAATGTATGTGCGTGTAAGGAGAATGTATGTATGTGTAAGGAGAATGTATGTGTGTGTAAGGAGAATGTATGTGTGTAAGGAGAATGTATGTGTAAGGAGAATGTATGTATGTGTAAGGAGAATGTATGTGTGTGTAAGGAGAATGTATGTGTGTGTAAGGAGAATGTATGTGTGTGTAAGGAGAATGTATGTGTGTGTAAGGAGAATGTATGTGTGTGTGAGTGCAAAAATATATGTATGTGAATGGAGAATGTATGTGCGTGTAAGGAGAATGTATGTGTGTGTAAGGAGAATGTATGTATGTGTAAGGAGAATGTATGTGTGTGTAAGGAGAATGTATGTGTGTGTAAGGAGAATGTATGTGTGTGTAAGGAGAATGTATGTGTGTGTAAGGAGAATGTATGTGTGTAAGGAGAATGTATGTGTGTAAGGAGAATGTATGTGTGTGAAAGGAGAATGTATGTGTGTAAGGAGAATGTGTGTGTAAGGAGAATGTATGTGTGTGAAAGGAGAATGTATGTGTGTAAGGAGAATGTATGTGTGTAAGGAGAATGTATGTGTGTAAGGAGAATGTATGTGTGTGAAAGGAGAATGTATGTGTGTGTAAGGAGAATGTATGTGTGTGTGAGTGCAAAAATATATGTATGTGAATGGAGAATGTATGTGTATGTAAGGAGAATGTGTGTGTGTAAGGAGAATGTATGTGTGTGAGAGTGCCAGAATGAATTATGGCTTGAACGGCCCCTCATAGATATACACACACACACACACACACACACACACTGATACACACTGATAAACACACCCACACACACACACACACACACACACACACACTGATACACACACACACATACACACACACACACACACACACACTGATACATGCACTTACATACACACTGATACACACACACACACACACACACACTGATACACACACACACCAGTGAACTCTTGATGAATCAGGAATTTATTTAGCTGTAAGGAAACTCTGTACTTTGTTAGCGTGTTAGATGTAACTTTATTCATGCACTCCACAGACATGTCTGTTATAGGTTACAATACGCAGCCAGTTGCACGCTTTGACAGAGTGACAGCAGACCGGCATTCAGTGCTTCTTGTGCTTTCACGGCTGCTGTCTAAAATGTGTTCAGTTGCCCTGATTCGTACCCTGCGTGTCACATTATAAACGGCAGCTCTCGTGTGTCTTGTGCCGGCAGGATCTGGTTCACTCTCAGACCAAACAAGAAGCAGTCATGCTGCACGAGAAACTGCTGGAGCTGAAGAGCCGTAGAGACGCCATGCTGGCGGAAGACAGGAGCGGGGGTTCTCCACAAGAGGAGCGAGAGCCTCTTCAAACAGGTCTCTATGTGAGCTATTCATTGAAATATCTCAAGTGACTTTATTCATGATTGTTCTCTTGCTGGTTCCAGGTGAAAGAAAACAACCAGGAAATAGCCAGCATGGAGCGACAGTACGTGTTTCTATTACTGCACTGTGTTGTTTGCTAATTTTGTATCAGTTTATCATATTTATCTGTGCATCTTATGATCAATACACAAAATTAAAATACTGTTTTATGTAGGCTCTCCGAGGTACGTGAGAAAATCAGCCATCTCGCTGAAGAGATGCGACAACTAGACGCTGACATGGAGGAACATCAAGGTGCTGTTTTCTATACGTTCATTAGATTGTGATGATCATAGTCTGTGCTGATTTACAGAGCACCTTCGTATTAGCTCAGCATGATTGAGCAGACAAAGGCGGCTGGCTCCCAGGTGTTGTGTATATTATACACTACTCCAGAGATGAGCTCCAGCACCTGACCCAGCTCATCCAGAGCGTCAGGATCACTGCTGGCCGGTGACTAAGGGATAAATACTGTGTTTATAATAATGTGATGTATTCATATCCACAGGGGAACGAACCCAAAAGTACAAGGAGCTGCAGAAGAGAGAAGAAGAAATCGACTGTGAGTCTTACACACTGAATATGAATGGTGCATTATATCCATCTCTATTATATTAAAATGTAGGAAATATCTTTAATGGCCTCTCAAGTTGGCTTTACTCTTACGTTCTTCGGGGGTCATATGGACTGCAAACGTTTACAGAGCAATTGCAAAAGGAAATATCAATTTTTTATATGATAAACTATAAATAATTTTTATTTTATTTAGCATTAATGCTGTGTTTTTGTGGATATTTTACATATTTACTGCACAATTACTCAACTACGCCATAAATGTGCTTATGAAAAAATCTCTTAAATGATGACCTGAATGAAATATAAAAGGCTTCTAGATATTGGCCATGTGTTCGCCGTAGAATACTGCCATCTGCAGTTTAGAGGAAAAACTTACTGTTTCAACTTCTCCTCGCACGCAACTTTGATATACATTTAGTGAATATATATTTAAACATTCTAAAATATATGAAAAATCTATATTTGTTGTCAAAGGTTAGAGTTTGTTGTTGTTGTCTGATGTCTTTTGAATTGTCTGCTTTTGCAAATTGTTACATAAATTTGCAGAAATGTCTCTCTCTCTCTCTCTCTCTCGCGTGTGCGCGAGAGAATGTGGTGTGTGTGTGTTTGTTTGTGTGGTGTGTGTGTGTGTGTGTGTGTGTGTGACAGAGAGCACGAGTGTGCGTGGGTGTGTGTGCGCATGAGAGAGAATGTTTGTTCCAATTTTCATTTCTAGATCCAGGCCTTTATAAAAATGTGAAACAGTTCAGATGTATACTGGGTTTACTACTTTTTTGGACAAATGAAACAAAAAAGAATCATTTTCATTGTGTGGTCAATCTGACCCCAAGGACCCTAACGGTCATTTTTTTGACACCCCTTCAGAACAACCGAATCAAGCCCAGATTGTTTGCATGTTTAGACGCATTATTTAGAAACGTGACAGAGTCTCATGCCCTGAGATGAAGGGAACACTGCTGTTGGGTTCAGCCGCACCCAAGGTCTGATTAAGGGTTAAATATTTATTTAGTAATTAAAAAACTCGTTCACTTGTTGTGTTTGTGTTTGTGCTGTCAAACGATTAATTGCATCCAAAATAACCAACCATAGTTTGTTTGTTTTAATTTGTGAATGAAATGACGGGCCAAATCAAAGGTCATCAAGGGTCAACTCTGGCCCACGGGCCCTTGTTTGGACTCCTCAGGTCTAATTAAAGGCCCATGTGTTGATTATGATTGATCAGCTGATCATGTGTGTTCTTGCAGCATATCTGAACTCATTTGAGGAGAATAAATCTGAGGAGCAGCAGCTGATCAGAGACGCACAGAGCAGCACCGTGGCTTTACTGGAGCACTCCAGCAGGGTACGGCACACTGACCTCACATCAGGCCAGACCGGATCAGAACCGAGACTTAGATCTGTGTTTCTCTCCAGAACATCAATCGTCTGCAGCAGCTGTCGGCGGTCACCGCTCAAGAGCTCCGGTCCATGCAGGAGGATCTGAGCTTCAAAGAGACGGAGATGCAGAAGTCTCAAAGCACAGCGACAGGTCTTTCCTCAGGTCAGTCTCTGTCTGCTGTGTGTCCAGCGCTGTCCAGTGTACGTCTGCGGATCTACACGAGACTGACCCATGAACACAACACCGTCGGATCAGCATTAACCACTGAAGATCCTCCTCTCTTTCTTTCTTTCTCTCTGTCATGTATCAAGTTGTGAGCTGCTGCCCAGAGAAGGGCCTTTCCTTCTTTTGTATAAGACGTTCTCCTCTAGTTCCCCAGCATGGTCTTATCTCCTCCGAGTCACTGAGAACACACCACAGCTTCCCCGAGTGTCTCTCTTCCTAGCAGTCATTGTTCGTCTCGGTTTGTTGATTCACAGTCCGGCAGAAACAGAGTGTGTGTGTGTGGGGGGGGTGGGATACAATATCTGTGAGGAGTAACTTTAACTGTTAGTCAAAGCTGCACTACACAACATTAATAAACATGCAGTGATCTGTATAATGACTGCTGCTCGTGGATAAATATTTCCTGTAATTCAAACCCCTGCTTTCATCCCAGAGGTTAAAGCAGCTGCGGAAACACGTGAAGTATGTGTGTGTATGCGTGTTCTGGTATGTGTGTGTGTAACATGAGCTTTACACCTCCTCTGTCCTCGTTAACTAAATGGTTTAAAAAACATACTAAACAGTATTTTTACTTTTGTTTTTTTGAGAAAATGAAAATGCAGAATGCTTTGTTTGAGTTTCAAGGTTTAGGGTTAGGATGAAGATTTATCACACACACAAAGATAGAGACATTACGCCTAACCTCTAGAGAAGGAAACGGTCCAGAATGCTCAGAAGTGCTGACAGGTTTTTTTTGACTGTCACACACACATACAGACACACACACCGACAAACACACACACACACACACACACACAGTCAGTCAGTCACCTCACACACACACACACACGCACAGTCAGTCACACACACACACAGAGACACACCGAGACACAGTCTCTCACACACACACACACACACACACACACACAGAGGCACAGTCTCACACACACACACAGAGACACAGTCTCACACACACACACACACACAGTCTGGGCCCTCTGCCTATCAGAGGGAAGTGGCCCTCTTCAACTTCCTTCCTGTAATGCCCCCCCCAGCACTCAGATCAGCAGGTTAGCTGGTGGAACACAGATTAGTGCTCCGTGTCCCAGAGGACGGGCATCTCAGCGGCTCCGTCTCACACTGACCAGCAGGCACATCCGGTAACAGTGTGTGGTGAGTCTCTGTAACAGAGTAGCCATTTCCAGAGGTTATAAACCATGACCTCTGAACCCTGTCCTGCTCTCCTGCTCTCCTCACACTAGTCACACATGTTCATGTGCCACAAACGTTATCGTGGAAATGAGCCAAAGTCGTCATGTTAAAAGACACCTAATAAAGCTGTCGCTTTAATGGCACTGTTGTCTTCTGAAGAGCTGCTTTACTGCAGATTTGTATTCGTCTCATATTTAATGAAGTCTGTCACTGATTCTGTTATTGTCTTGTGTATTACTGTGACGTTGCAGAACGATGTGTATTGTGTGAAGTGCTATAAAGAGTAAATATGTGTTTGTAGTGACACCTGTAGGATAATCGGCAGCTCTGCACGGTCTAAATACAGCTGTATATTAGAAGTGCTGATGTTGTGGTGCTGTATTGTGACGTGTGTTTCTTCATGCAGAAAGCGAGCGTCTACAGCAGGATCTGCTGAAAGTGGAGCAGCTGGAAGGAAAAGTGAGCGCTGAGCTGCAAACTCTGAGAGATCAGCTGGAGCTCATGACTCAAGAGATCCACACATACAGAGATCTGGACGCTCTGAAAGCTGCCGGAGAGGACCGCAAGCAGGTCAGGAATACACCCTGTGCACGCCCAGCAGCTCTGTTAGGTTCAGAAACATTTCTGTACCAAAAAGTGGATTAAAACGGGTCGTAAAACATGACTTAAAGGGGTCATCAGATGCAAATTTCTCTTTTACATGTTGTTTGAACATAAATATGTGTTGGCAGTGTGTCACAACCACCCTATAATGATAAAAATCCCCCCAGTGGTTTTTTAAAATCCCTATAAATTAAATCCCCTTTCTCTAATCAAGCTGTTCTCAGATTCTTGGCAGTGTGATGTCACACAGACCCAGGCCCGCCCACGATTGTTTGATTGACACTAGTGTTTCACCTTAGCCCCGCCCTGAGTGAGCTGTCATCAGTCCGCCATTGTTTCGTTAACAAGTTTCACGGCTAACGTTTACAGTCCCATGAGAATGGCTTGTCACCACACAGAAGAGAGGGGCGGGGTCAGCAGAGCTCATTAGCATTTAAAGAGACATGCACCGAAACGGCTCGCTGTGAGAGAGCTGTTTTTGACAGGGTTTTTTACACTATCATTAAGAAATCTTAACCAAAGCATGTTATAGACTTTGCATGAAGACCCTAAAGAATCATATCAAACAATAAATGTTTAAGTAGCATTGAAATGTAAATGTATGATATTCTTGATTGCTGATGAATTGAATAAAACATAATCACAATGTTAGTTTTTTCATATTAACTCCTATGATAATGTATATATAATATGTGTGTGGTGGCTATGTCACATTATAGAGTTGTAGTGATGCCGTTTGTCTCATCAGAGACTGCAGGAGGATCGAGTTTCACTCACTCAGAGGAAGGACACTTTCAAGAAGATGATACACAAGAAGAACGAGGAGTACGAGTCTCTTCAGCACCAGTTACAGGAGAACGAGACCCACGTGGAGGTGAGAGACACTCTCCATTCAGCTTCGGAGGTGTTTCTGCTGAGACCTGATGCGTCCAGACATCACATTGTGTTGATAAAGACCGTGTACATGCAGTTTCTCCCATAACTGTTTCATGTTTACACGCACTCAAGAAAACAGCCTTTTACAGACGGCAGCATCCTAAAATATTCTGTGAACGCAAACAAGCTTTCCTTATTTCATCCTTAAATATGGGACGATCCCATCACAACGGACCGATGGCAAACCGGGTCATAAAACAGACCAGTTCAGGTCTCAACGGGAGATTAATATATTTCATCTTATAATTAACACAAGGATCTGAGCGAGTTCATCTCTGTAGGAGATCTGTGAGGAGTCATTATCAGTGTGATATGAGATAATAGACCTGCGCGTCGTCTCACTTAAAATAACATCCAAGACATGTTCTGGCTTCACGGTACAGTCAGTTGTGGATGGATGTATCTTTTGGATAATAATGATGTCTTCTTGTACATTAGAGTCTAACACAGACTATGAGACAGGTATTGTTTCAGCCAAACTTTACCAGAAATAACATGTTACACCTGTTGTTACATTTTGGGGGCTTAAGGACCCCCTGAAACACACTAACTCCTGCTATCATGAATCCATGGCCATCGTTATATCTTTCCCAGTTTTTAACCTGCGCTAAGCTTTACATTTTATTTGCATAGTGCTTTAACTAGAAGGTGTTATAGACACAACAGTATGACTTTCTGTTTGTGATTTGTTCTCTTTCCAGCTGACCAACATGGAGAGAAAGTGGCAACATCTTGAGCAGAACAACTTTGTGATGAAAGAATGTATCCTTGCATGGATCTCTATGAGAAGTGTAAATAGAGTTGATGTGTAACCCTCCTTAACTCTATTGTGCAGTCATCGCCTCCAAAGCTGTAGAGAGCGATTACCGTCCAGTGATGAAGAACGTCAACAAACAGCTGCTGGAGCACAATAAGATACTGACTGATACCCTGCAGAGAAACTGAGGAGGGGGGGGACTTCCTGTCTGCAGCAGCTCGCTCAAACTCACTTCCTGTTCAAGACGAGCCCTGCTCAGCGCTCTGAAGACTGAATATGATCCGCGTCTCGTAATCTCAGGTGCATCACAGTCATGTGTTATCAGTGAGATTCTGCTCATTAGTGTCGGTCACAGAGCTAAATAATGACACCGGCGGGATTTCATTCATCTTGTTGTTACTGAAGCATCACTGGAGGATGTTTTTATTTGGTCCCCGTGAGGAAACAAGCATATCAATAATACAAAATAAAGTTTTCTGAAAATCGAAATATGCCTGTAGTTTTGTGTGAGGGGATAGAAATACAGTTTGGACCGTAGAAAAACAAGTGCTCCTGTAGAATGATCCCGTGCACATGCAAACCTGAGCGTGTGTGGATAGACCGAAGGATGAAGGGTCCAGAATGTTTGTTTGTTATATTTGAATGTGATTGAGGTTAGTCTTCTGGGGGGTTGTAACTGTGAATGGTTCTCAAACAAATGCACACGGAAATAGTATTGTTGAAAGCATAACTGAGTTTTTACTTATGTTTATATATATATCAAATTATATAATTAATGTGTGGGATTTGAATTATGAATAAATCACTTTGACTTAAAGAGATTAATGCAGAAACTCTGTAGTTGATTCAAACAGCAGATTCTGAGTCCAGATCAGCGAGAGTGAAGTGTTTATGATCGTGTCCCTGGCTCTGAGCCCAGTCACAGGTCAGAGGTCACGGAGAGGAAGTCCACCCTGCTTCAGCGACTGACCTCAGATCCTGAAGAATCCTGCTTCGGTCATCTTCTAGTGTCTTACTGAACAGACTCTGCTCACAGTTAGACACTGATAACATGCATGTGTGTGATCTGCATATTTAAATCTCGTTCTAAAAGAGTAATGAGCTTTAGCTGTGACACACACACTCTCACACACACTCACACAGAGACACACACACACACACAGAGACACACACACACTCTCTCACACATACACACACACATACACTCTCAATCACACACGCTCACTCAAACACACACACACTACACTCACACACAGACAGACAAACAAACACTCGCACTCACATTCACACACACACTCTCTCACACACACAGAGACACACAAACACACACACACACTCTCTCACACACACACAGACAGAGACAAGAAAAAAAACTGCATATTTAAAACTCGTTCTAAAAGAGTAATGATCTTTAGCTATGACACACTCACACACTCTCACACACACACTCACACACACTTTCTCACACACAAACTCACTCACACACGGCAAGATGTGAAGTTTATATCAGATTGCCAGTTTCATGTCAAGCTCTGGAACATTTAGAATTTGTTGATGTGTTTAACAGACAATGTCTTGGTAGTCCATCCACATAGTAACCATTTTGCTACTGATTTGCCAACATAAAAAAATCTCCAGAGTACCGTGGATATTTATAATTTGATACTGACTCCAATTAATGAACTAGTACTTTTTGAAATGAAGCTTGGTTTCTTGATCCATAAGAACTACGCATGGGCACTTGCTTTGGTGTTGCCACCTCTCATAGTCTACATGCCACCCCATGAAAACAGTTCTAGATCCACCCCTGTTAGCTGTTGAAGTATGTTGTATAGAAAGGGAAGGTTAGATATTGGTTTGATAATATTTAGCATGCAGACTGGGTGCTGGTTTGGAGATTGTCTGTTCACATAGTCTAGGAGACAGTTTTCTGGTTATTAGTGAAGGGGACTCGGAGCAGCAGGCAGGGTATTCATTAAGGAACAGCTTCTGGGTTATTTTAATATTAGGTTGGTAGTTTGTTTTAAATGTTGAAGATATTTGTGTCTTTACTATACTCTTTTCATGTTTTTATTCACAGTGCCACTGTATAATATAAAAAATATCAGGTTTATGTCATGATTATTTCTTTAACGGTATAAGCTCAATAAAACGTATGTTTTTAAATAATCTCTTCTGCATTTATCAGTTTCAGTTTCATTTTTATTGTCATTGTACACAAGATACAACGAAATTGCAAAGCCTCTGCATAAGGTGCACGATACATAATAGACACAAAACTAAAAATTAAATATGCATAATAAAAAGTGATTTACAATTTAAAAAAGTTAAGCTAAGACAAAAAAAAAAAAAAAATGAGGAAATTAGCATAAACAGAGTTGCTTGTATATATAATTAAATTCTAATCAGTCGCAGCTTGTCAAACTGATTATTAAACTAATATGAGGTAGACTTCTGGGTCTGAATAAAACTATTTAGAATGAGAATATAAAAACACTGCACGAAAAATGGAGATATTTCACTGGAATATAATGAATGCTGTACTCACTAACGGAATAAAGATATAAAGACGTTGCACTAAGAATGGAGATTGCACAGAAATATAATACACATAAATACACATTGTGCTGAGTAAGATGTCAGTGCATTTGAGTGTTCAGTGCATGTTTGTATTCAGTGTAATTATAGCTCTGGGGAAGAAACTGTCCTTGAGTCTATTGGTCCGTGATTTGACGCATCTGTAGCGCCTGCCTGAGGGCAACAGTTTAAAAAAGTGGGAACCAGGGTGAGAGTGGTCTTTCTCAATGTTCTGAGCTCTGCTGAGGCAGCGGGAGTTATAAAGTTGCTTCAGAGCGGGGAGAGGACAGCCAATGATCTTCTGCGCGGTGTTAATAATCCTCTGTATTCCCTTCCTCTCTGCCTCAGTACAGCTACAATACCATACTGCGATACAGTATGTCAGCAGGCTCTCAACTGCCGAGCGATAAAAGATCTCCAGCAGCTTGACATTTAGGCAGTTCTTCTTTAACACTCTCACGAAGTGAAGGCGCTGCTGTGCCTTCTTGATGATTAATGTAGAATTGGCTGACCATTTGAGGTCTGCTGAGATGATTGTACCGAGAAATTTGAATGTCTGAACCCTCTCTGCAGTCACCATTGATATAGAGGGAGCAGGGTCTGCCTTGTGCCTTCTGAAATCAAAAATGATTTCCTTTGTTTTGGTGGTGTTAAGTATCAGGTTGTTATCTGAACACCACTCTGACAATCTCAAGATCTCATTTCTATAGGCAGCCTCATCCCCCTTTGAAATTAGGCCTACTACTGTGGTGTCATCAGCGTATTTGATGATGTTGTTCTGATGATGGACTGGGCGACAGTCATGCGTATAGAGAGAGTACAGAATTGGGCTCAGTACGCACCCCTGAGGAGAGCCAGTGCTAAGCGTGCGGGTAGAGGACAAATGAGGACCGAGTTTAACAGTCTGAGGACGGTCAGTCAGGAAGTTCCTGATCCAAGTGCAAGTGAGAGAGGGGAAGCCAAGATCTGTGAGTTTACTGAAGAGGATGTCCGGTATGATGGTGTTAAAAGCTGAGCTATAATCAATAAAAAGCATCCTCACATAGCTCTCCCGATGTTCCAAATGGCTCAGCACATTGTGGAGAACTATGGCAATTGCATCCTCAGTCGATCTATTAGCTCTATAGGCAAATTGATGATTATCGAAGGTGGAGGGGAGGCAGGTTTTCAGGTGGTGTAGCACCAGCCTCTCAAAGCACTTCATGATGATCGGCGTGAGGGCGATGGGGCGATAGTCATTGAGGCTATCCGTGGCTGATATCTTTGGTATAGGAATAATTGTGGAGGATTTCAAACAGGATGGAATTGAGGCTTGTGTCAGGGAAAGGTTAAAGAGGTTTGTGAGGACTCCTGAGAGCTGATCAGCACATCCCTTGAGCACCGTCCCTGGGATGCCGTCAGGGCCAGCAGCTTTCCGTGTGTTCACTGTTCTGAGCACCTGCCTCACTTCATGCTCATTATATTATATATTAGGGAATTATAGCCTGTGAGTGGTTCAGAGGAGAGCATATAATTTGTTATATTGTCTTAACATCAGATCATCTTCTGGCAATATACATTTTAAATAAGGGCACCATTATAATTACAAACCCAACCAACTAAGCATCAAGTATAGAAGCAATTTTGTCATTTTAGTTAATCTGTGATGATATCTTAAAGGTGTAAATATGTAAAAGTAAAGAGAAAATAGAAATAAACAGTCCATTATGCTGCTTTTACATACAGTATAAAATATCACTAGCTCTATAATCAACAATATCAAATAAATACTTACTGGAGAGATAAGAGAAAATAACTGTTGTATATTCAGTCCAGGAGACAAATGTTTCCTATTAGCAGGTGACTGGCAGTCAGTGTGTGCAGTAATGCACAAAAAGCTAACTGTATATAGCTAACAGAGAACTAAGAGTACCTGCTTGTGAAACCTTACGCCCTCAGCAGATGACGTGTTTTTCACTGTTCTGTAGTAACCAGTCAATTTGCATTTTTATCTTGATTTTATCTTGATACCATTGCACAATCATGAAAAAGAAGAGTTTATTTTATTTCAGGCCAGGCACGCACTGGTCATACCAAAGGCTGTTCGTTCAGATAAGAGGATAAAAAGGTTTTATCCTTTGCGTAGTATCATGTCATTCATGAGTTCATGTACAACTTACAGATCATTATTAAACTCTAATAAGCTACAACAATAACAAAAAAGACATTTCAAACAACTGTTTAGCAATTAAGGACTCTTTTATATCAATGTTTAATTTCTGTATGCAAAAAAAGCTTTGTACCAAAAGTGATTACTGCTAACCAATGGAAATGTGAAAGAGTGCAATTTTGTCTAGATGGTCAGGTGACATTTCGCCCTACATTTACATTTACATTTATGCATTTAGCAGACGCTTTTATCCAAAGCGACTTACAGTGCATTCAGGTTATACATTTTTTTTTGTCAGTACATGTGTTCCCTGGGAATCGAACCCACAACCTTTGCGTTGCTAACGCAATGCTCTACCACTGAGCCACAGGAACACAGGAAGCCCTACTTTTCCTTTAGCACTTGCCATAGATGTGGCTGACTTGTCGGGCACTTCTCACGCACATTACAGTCTAGCAGGTCGCACAAATGCTCAATGGGGTTAAGATCCATAACGCTCTTTTCCAATTATCTGTTGTCCAATGTTTGTGTTTCTATGCCCACTCTAACCTTTTCTTTTTGTTTTTCTGTTTCAAAGGGGGCTTTTTCTTTGAAATTCTTCCCATAAGGTATGCACCCCTGAGGCTTCTCTTTACTGTTGTACATGAAACTAGTGTTGATCGGGTAGAATTCAATGAAGCTGTCAGCTGAGGACCAGGTCATACTCTTTGCTGCTGCTGAGCATGGCTGCTACGCCGCAAGCTCCGACCCCGGACTTTAAATTCCTCATACCGACCCGCTGTTTTCAAACATGACAGCAGAGCCCTTTGTCTGGGCTGCTCAGCTGCGGAAGCGTAGCCGAAAAAGGGGAAGGAGAGCTGCCATTCTCGTCAGACTCGTAAGACGGGAATTAGCTGCTAATCGACCCGTGACCCAGCATTCTACTGGCAGGTGTTCAGTCTCTGGACAACAAGCTCTGCGAGATGAAAGCACAGATCTCTTCCTTATGAGAAACGAGGGAATGCTGCATTATCTGCCTTCTACAGAAACAGACTCAGCCATTGAACCCGTGGTGTTCGCAGTGCACAGAGCAGACAGTGAAAGACCTCTCAGGTAAAAGAAGAGGAGGTGGTGTATGTTTTATGATCAACAAATCCTGGTGTGGGGGAGTCGTGTGACGCCATGCGAGGGTCGGACGTGTGAACTCTGGTTTATGACACAAAAATAATTAAAAACAAGCAAAGTGCCCATTGATATTCGATACACTGTTTCATAACTGGGACCAAGGACTTAAATTAGATGGTGCAGCGGGAGAAATTCCCAATTTCAACTGTCCAGCATGTCTGTGATGCTGACGAAGGTCGTTACGGACTTGGAGGATCTTGCTGTAATACATCGATCAATTACGGCGATGGAGGCGAAATTCTCTGAGTTGGTTACGAGTATCGGGGACGCGGAGAAACGGATCGAGTCATCAGAGAGGAAATTAGCTGCTAATCCGCTAGCGACCAAGGCAGATTTGCAGTGCATTTGAGAAAAGTTAGAAGACCTTGAGAATCATAATCGGCAAAACAACGGCCGAATTGTTGGAATTCCTGAAAACGAGGAAGGCCGAGATTCCTAGACGAGCTCTTCCTGATTCTGTTTGACACAACAGGCCATAAGCTGGAAATCGAGCAAGCTCACAGAGTCCCGGCTCAGAGATCCACGGAGGGAGACGGGCCCTGATCAATTCTGGACAAATGATAACGATCTTGTGTCACATGAGGCGAGGAGTAAAGGAAAGCTTTCTTTTAAGAACCACAACATTTTCTTGTTCCCAGACTTTGCGAATTTGACAAGAGAGAAACGTGACCGATTCAAACAATACAAGAAACTCTTACATCAACATAAGGTCACTTTACACTGATGTTTCCAGACAAATTGAGAACAGATAGTAAGGATGGCCGCAAAGTATTTACATGCCCACAAGCGTCTTTCATAAAGTCATTGGAATGAGTAAGCCATTTGGTGATTTTCTGGTTGCTCCCGAGTGAGTTGGATTGATCAATTAGGAAGAGTAATTATTGTTTTAGCAGAAATTCAGGGGCAAAGGTTGATATTGGCTAATATTTACGCACCTAACGTTGATGATCAGGGCTTTTTTATAGATCTTGAAGGGATGTTGCAAGCCGCTGGAACCCCTCATGATATAATATTGGGAGGAGACTTTAATCTTTAGATGGACTCAGTCCTTGATCATAGTGAAGCTAATGTGAGAAAAGCCCCCTAGAGCAGTGGTTCTCAACTGGTTTTGCTTCGGGACCCAGATTTTACACTGGACATCAAGTGGTGACCCACCATAGTAAAAAACATAACCTGTATTAAATGTATCCTGGGTAGCATTTTCTTTATCATGCATAGTTC
>CM050414.1:40388166-40390666 GCA_027564155.1 Gymnocypris eckloni scoliostomus | reverse complement strand
TACAAAACCAGCTAATGCTGGAAGATACACCTGCTGTGTTTCTGCTGATTTCCTAGAAACCATCGAATGACCTCGTTCCTCTTCTGCCCTCCAGAGTTCATCACTTCATCTCAGTGTCTGCAAACTTCACTTGACTGATCAGTAATTGCTTGGATGGAAAGTTATTTGGATAATAGATCACAGAGCGTTCTTTTCAATGGAAGTTATTCGGATAGAAGGGGAATTTAATGTGGCGTACCACAAGGGAGCGGTTTAGGACCACTGTTGTTTTCCAGTTTTACAAATGATTTATATCTGGTGCTAAGAAGTGCTAAATTAACAATGCATGCAGACGATACAACAGTTTATGCATCTGCACTAACATCTGTTTTAAATGAGGAGTTGGAGAGTATAGAAAAGTGGATTTTAGAAAAGAAGTTGATACTAAACACATCTAAAACAACAAGCTTAATATTTGGGTCTAATTATTCTCTATGCTCCAAACCGGAGCTGAAATTATATATAAATGAAACACTTATTCAGTAAGTTAATGAAGCAAAACTATTAGGTATCACCTTGGATAATACATTGTCATGGTCAAAGCATATTGAGAACACTGTGAAGAGAATGGGGAGGGTAGTAGCTGTAGTAAACAATGTTACGCTTGATATAATCAAAATAATATCTCTTCTTCTCACAGCTGGGCTTTGTCAGATAATATGGGCCAATGCTTCAAAAAAGGATTTGAGGAAACTTCAGTTGGTACAATATAATATATATAATATAAGGCAGCGAGAGGCATATATAATATAATATAATTTATATAATATAAGGCAGCGAGATTAATCCTCCGGTGTCCGTATGGTACAAATATTAATAGAATGTATTTTGATCTTAAATGGCTAAAAGTGGAATAGGATGCAATACTTGTATCTAAAAATGTAATGTTCATGCGATTGAACCCCTGGCAATTGCACTACGTACTGATTCAGAGGTACAGGGGATTTTTCCAGCTGGCCTTGAACAAAAGGTTTCGCTATATGCTGATGATATTATTTTATTTTTATCCAACCCCCTAGTCTCAATTCCTCGAGCACTTTTAATACTGGACTCATTTAGTATTTTTTCGGGTTATAAATTGAATTTTTCTAAAAGTGAATTATTTCCAGTAAACTCAGCAGCATTAAGTATCTCATATTCAAATTTCCAGTTCAGAGTTGTCAATAACCAATTTCGGTACTTAGGTGTCCAAGTAACACGTAGATATGCTGACTTGTTTAAAGTTAACTTTAACCCTTTATTAGAACTTACTAAGTCTTTGTTTTTACCATGGAAACCCCTTCCTCTCTCACTAATAGGAAAGGTAAATACAGTTAAAATTAACATTCTTCCCAAATTTGTATATTTATTTCAATGTTTACCCATATTTATTCCCAAGTCTTTTTTCTCTAATCTGGAAAAAAATAATTTCTTCTTTTATCTGGAATAACAAACCCAGACGAATAGGTCTAAAGCATTTGGTTAAGCCAAAGGAGGTGGGAGGTTTGGCTTACTGGGCTGATTTATATCTCCAAGCTTTGCCCGTAAAAATTTTCGGAGTTCCCTGCTGCTCCACCTAATGGTATTTTGGAGGGCATTTTACATCAGTATAGATGTATTGGGGGTGCCATATCAAATATTTATAATATAATAACTAACAAACCCCATCTAGTAGATCATTAGAATCTCTCTGGGTGGAAGATTGAAGTATTAAGTTAGAAAATGAAACTTGGAATGCTGTCTTAAAAAGGATACATTCTTCTTCAGTTTGCTCTAGACATAAGCTTATTCAATTTAAGGTAGTGCATCGTATTCATTGGTCTAGGGTACAACTTAGCCGGATATTTCCTGATTTGGACCCGACCTGTCCACGATGCGATGTGGAACCAGCATCCCTGCTTCATTATTTTTGGGCCTGTTCTAAGTTATTAAGGTTTTGGGAAAGAATTTTAAGAGTTCCTCAGAAATTTTCACTACAACAATAGTTTGTAGTGACCCTTTGACAGCTTTATTTGGGGTTCTTCCGGAAAATGTGAAATTGACCATTTTAGAGATGGATAATATCGCACTCTGCACACTTTTGGCTAGACGGCTTATACTAATTAACTGGAAGCTGCCATCTCCTCCAACTTATCGTCAGTGGGTTTTTGACCTTCTTTTTGCCCTCAAACTTGAAAAGATTAAATTTGGAGTTCGATTGAAACCCTATCTTTTTATAAAATCTTGGGGCCCATTTTTGGAACATTTTAAATAGGGAGGTTTTGAATAAATTCGTGCTTATTTCATATTTTTTTATTTTCTTCTTGCTTGATATTTATATGTTTATCTGTATATTTATAGTACTGTAAGTAATGTTTATAGGACATTTTCTATCCATATGTTTAGTTTTTTTTATTTAGTTCTTTAACAGATTGATACTTGTATTGTGCCTTGAGATGTTTATGTTTTTCTTTAATATAAAAAAAAATGTAATGTTCAGTCA
>CM050414.1:40355666-40383166 GCA_027564155.1 Gymnocypris eckloni scoliostomus | reverse complement strand
TCAGATACCGAACACGAGCGCTCCGGTAACGGGTCAAATCTATGCACTTGGTGTTTAGATCACAAGTGTCATGATCATAAAGATTAAAGGGGTCATGTGATGCTTTTTTATTTGGTGTAACAGAATATGTTTTACACGTTATTTTTCATATCCTTTACATACATGCCCCGCCTCTCTCAAACGCCCCTCCTTCTGACAAGCGCAGTCTGCTCTGACTGGCCAGCTGACACGGTGCATTGTGATTGGCCGAACACCACAAGCACGAGTCGGAAATATAACGCCCCTTTCCATAATCGCAAACTTGAGCTTTCAAAAACGCACGCATGCACACACACACGCAACGCTGCATTTAAACAGTCAATAGCAAATACTTAAACTAATAACAAAACATACAGTGGCTGATTCAGAAGCACAGATTGTGAGAGCAAAGTCTCCTAGCTTCACGAAAAGGTCGTCCATATAATGCGCTGCTGTCCTGTTGTAAGTAATCTTAATGATTCCTAAATGCATTTCGAAAGACCAAATAAAGTGGTTCCCTTATCGAGCTTTCACGAGACATCACGGAGAAAAACTCGTTCCCTCCAACCTTTCCTGAAGTCCTATTGGCTCACGCCAGTCCAAATGACTGGCCAATTGTCGCGAAGCATGCAAATAATGACGAGCTCGAGGCAGTATAAATGCGGAGCCCGCGACAATTACATCAGAATCTTTTCCTTCACTTGCTGAACAACCTAGATTATGGCTTACAGTTGAGGTTTGCTCATACGAGGGCAGGCCTGGATGGCCACTCCACTGCAGCGTTCAGGTGAGTATGACATTTTCTTAAGGATGAGTCCGTCTGCCCTCGATCAGTGGTGAACCTTAAGGACTCTGGTGATGAGCTCATGCCGACTATGTCCGCATTCCTCTCACCCGTTGAACCTGCAGGACAGGACATCAGCCCGGCTTCTCACGTCCCCCTTCCATGGCGGAGCGGAGAGCCGAGGGCAGATACAGGAGCTAAGGGTTCTCATGTCGCCGCAGATGCCACACGGAAAAACCCACTGTCTAAGCATGCAGCCCCCCGCCTCAGAGCGGCGTTCTGCAGTGTGCAAAGCACAATCACTTGTCTCCTCACTCATCCACACGATACCAGCCCCTCATCAGTGGCTGCCATGTCTGGAAGACACTACTCTCTTATTCACACGATACCAGCCCCCTAACAGCGGTCTGCCATGTGAAGAGGACACCCTCTCATTCAGGGTGATATGGGACCCTCGCGGTGCAAAGGAGTCACCTCATCTCCCTGCGCAGAAAAGCGTGCGAAGGCGAGGAGTCACCTGATGCCCCGGTGCACATCCTATCAGCTTTCCAGATTTCGCTGGACTATTACGCCAGTTGTTTACGCCCCTACAAAGTGGTGTTCAACTAGGTCGTATAGCATAGTCAGTCTGTAGTGACAGCCAGGTGCAGATCTGCTCAAAGATCGGGCGCCACAAAATCCCCCACAGCAGAGCTGTCACCCGTACCAGTTTGAAAGCAGCAGACCGCGAGATCGAGGTCTTCTTTGACGTATGGCAGTGCAGGGACACTAGGCACGCGACCGTGGCGGCCGGGGTCCGTATGTGTGGGGAAAAGTGTAAAGAGACCGGGAAGAAGCACCACGGCCAGTGGGGGAGCCCGCAAGCTGTCTCAAAATTGTGTGATAGTGTATGTTCATTAAAATGCATACATTTGCGCAAAAGAGCTCTTTCCTCCTCACACAGTCAATACAACTCCGCTCGCCCTGCCTCTGAATGGTACGGAGCCGCTAACCACACGGGTTATAGCCGCGTAGCACTCGCCAGCGATTCCAACGACCAAGCTGCTAAAGCCTCTATGTCAATTACTGAGAGCGTTGAAAACTATTCCAAGAATCTCACACTGGTTACTCTGCATACAGCACATACACCACAAAATAGCGTCTAGAAAAGCTGCACTCCAGCTTGCTTGCTGGGACTCGTTCTATCGCTCCTTTTAGGAGCAATTTGCATAGCTCTTGTCTTAGGATCAGTGCATTTCGAGGCAATGTTCTACAGAGCGAGGGTATGCCCTTCAACCACCTTGTTTCAAAGGCGTGGTGCAGTCTCTAACATTGCCTCGAAATGCACTGATCCTAAGACAAGAGCTATGTAAATTGCTCCTAAAAGGAGCGATAGAATGAGTCCCAGCAACCAAGCTGGAGTGCAGCTTTTCTAGATGCTATTTTGTGGTGCCCAAGAGAGATGGAGGACTATGCCCGAGACTACATCTCAGGCCCATCAACAGAGCGCTCTGCAAGCGTCCGTTCGGGATGATTTTACTGGAACAGATCCTGGCGCAGATTCGCCCCGGGGACTGGTTGCGTCCCCTACTTTCACATTCAGATAGCACCGCATCACATGCGTTTTCTGAGGTTTTCTCTCGGGGGCACAGCGTACCAGTACCCTATTCTCCTGTTGGAGCTGGCTTTGGCCCTGCGCACTTTTTCGAAGTGCATGGACGCGGCTCTCCCCACCCCCCCTCAGAGCGAGCGGGATGCGCGTTCTCATTATTTGGATGAATGGCGGATCTTAGCTCAGTCACGTGACACGCCAGCCAACCATAAAGACAAACTGCTCCGTCACTAATGGAGTTGTTGAGGCTATGTGTGAATATGCTTAAGAGCATTGTCGCCCCGAGTCAGTCTACAACGTTTCTGGGAGTGTGCTTTGACTAAAAGCAGTGGAGATGCACGCTCACCCCTCTTGCGAGCGCTCGGCTGCCAATTTGTCTTCAACGCTCAATTTCAGACCCGGTAGTTTACTACACATGTGCCCGCTGAAGATTTGGCTGAACTTCGAGTCACTTGGACTACGTGGACTTCGGGCCGTTCGCGCATCGCGGTTTCCCACGGCAGCATCGAAGCTTTGAGGCCATGGCACAAAGATACGTCACGTGTCGTGCTCACGACGGATGCATCGACTCGAGTCCGGGGAGCAGTGTTTGAGGGCTTCATTGCTAGTGTCAGAACCTCAGAGCCAGTGGCACATAAACCGCTTGGAGCTAGAAGAAGTTTTCTTAGCTCTAAAGGATTTTCGGCCGCAGCTAGAACAGCAGCATGTACTGATTCGCACCGACAACACGTCTGTGGTCTCGTACATAAATCACCGTTCGCTCCAGTGCTCTGTGCAAACAGGCAGCGAATCTCCTGCTATGGGCAGATTCAGGAGACCACATCCCCGGTCTCCTGAACCGCGGGGCGGACATGCTTTCGAGGAAGGGGATTCCTCAAGGAGAGTGGAGGTTGCTCCCCAAGTCGGTTCGGATGATTTGGAACCTCTACGGGAGAGCGGAGGTGGATCTGTTCGCCACGAGCGAGAAGGCACACTGCCCGCTGTTCATCTCCCTGTCTCACTCCCCGCGGGAAGGGCACGCGCTGGCCAGCAGCCAGGCCGTATGCGTTTCCTCCGATCTAGATATTGCCACTGGTGTTATGCAAGATCAAGGAGGAGCGAGCTTCAGTGATACTCATCACCCCGAACCAGCCTTGGTTCCCAGACCTGACAGAACTGCTGGTTGCACCGCCCTGGCCGATCCCCATCAGGAAGGATTTGCTATCCCAGATGGACGGCTCGGTGTGGCACCCGAACCCGGAGTTGTGGAGCCTTCACGTGTAGCTGCTTCAGGGATATCAGAGGAGCTGAGCACCCTGCATTCTCGTGTGCTCGATACGCTTCCGGAGGCGCGAGTTGTATGTTTTAAAATGGGGAGTGTTTGTGAAATGATGTGGTCAGGTTCATATCGACCCGGCTACTTGCACCGTGTTGGATGTTCTGAGTTTTCTACAGTACAGGCTGGATATTGGATCTCTACCATCAACACTGAAAGTGTGTATGGCAGCTGTTGCCTTGTTTCGTTCCCCGCAGGGCGGGCAATCGTTTGGTAGGCACGTGCTGGTGGTGAGTTTTCTTAAAGGAGCGAAGGGATTGCATTCCCTGCGCCCGCCTGCAGTCCCGCCCTGGGGCCTAGAGGTGGTGTTCAGAGCTCTTTCACAGCCACCATTCGAACATGTAACATCCGTTGATTTGAAGGAGCTATCTCTCAAAACTGCACTCCTTCTTGCCCCTCGCAGCGGCTAAGCGCATAGGGGATTTACACGCATTTTCTGTGGACAGCAGCTGTTCGCTTCGGACCCGGTGACTGCAGCGTTACTCTCCGGCTGACACCGGGCTACGTGCCCAAATCACTATCTACCCCCTTCAGAACGCAGACTTTCATTGTCTGCCATGTCGTCCGAGTCATCGGCCTCGTGTGACGCTCAGACTTCAGTGTGCCCCGTCAGGGCTTTGAGGATTTACATTGACCGTTCGGCCAGCTTTCGGCAATCTGACCAGCTTTTCATGTGCTATGGTGGTTGAGCGAAGGGCCGGGCCGTGTCAAAACAGAGACTTTCCACTGTATTGTGGACGCTATCGAGGCTGCTTACACGAGCCAAGGTTTGGAATGCCTTTTGCACATTAGGGCCCACTCAACAAGGGCTACAATCAAGAGGTATGTATATTCAGGATATATGATTAAGCAATCGGCTGGTCTTCTCAGAATACCTTCGCCAGGTTTTACAAGCATGACGTTCAGTCATTAGCCTCCCCAGTGCTGTCGGTAAGTGACTGATTCATGTTTTGCTACTTCTATTCGCGGGTGTTGCTGCTCGCACAGTAATTACTCTGCGCAGCCCTCTATGATATTGTTGTTGTTGTCTGCCCTGAATTCAGTGCAGCCTCCATTGTCATTTATGTTTTATGCTGCCCCTGACAATACTGTTAATGCTTCTGTTCTGCCCTGTTCTCAGCGCAGCCCACTTTATCATTGACCAGATATGCAAATTTAGTACACCTGGGGTTTAGACATTCATTGGCTTGTCTCCACCAATCAGCTGCGAGCCTGCTCAATGAGCGCCGCTATTGGTGGGAATGATGTTTATTCTATCTCGCTGGTGTATAACTTGTACAGGCTGCCTGTAGCCTCTCACATGGTCGGGATTGAATAGCGTTCCATAAACGGATCATTTCTCCGTGATGTCTAGTGAAAGCTCGTAAGGGAATGTATCCGGTCACTATCGTAACCTCGGTTCCCTGAGAGCGGGAACGAGACATCACGGTAGTCGCCGTGATCGCTGCTCGTCCAGCTAATTGGCGTTCAGTATCAGATTCTGACGTAATTGTCGCGGGCTCTGCATTTATACTGCCATTATTTGCATGCTTCGCGACAATTGGCCAGTCATTTGGACTGGCGTGAGCCAATAGGACTTCAGGAAAGGTTGGAGGGAAGGAGTTCCCATAACGGAGAATTCTCCGTGATGTCTCGTTCCCGCTCTCAGGGAACCAAGATTACGATAGTAACCGGAGATGTTTTGCTTTGGCATAGAAACACACAGCGTCTCCCTGACACGGCTGCATCAACACTACTGCGTCACTGAAACCACGCCTCCTTTCCTTGCGTCAACATTTGGGTGGAGTTATGCAAATATTTCCAGATCGTAGACATGTTTGAACGAGGCGTTTATGAGTCATAACTTTGATAAAGAATATCTCTTTGGTTTTGAGACTTTAGTCTTTGCATCTTCGGGGATCTGATCTACGACACTCCAAAGAGAACACAACACTTGAAATCACATCACATGACCGCTTTAATAACTCCACACCTCACTGTAAATATATCATCACTGGCCATTAAATACTCCTTTAGTGATATTTGACTCCTTTAAACTCCCTGAATCATGTCCATGCTATCTTAAGAGTGTTCACTGAATGTCTTGATTTATTTATTGACATAAATATGTGATTAATAAACACTATGACTTGAACGCAATCATGAAGAGATTGTTAAAGAAGAATAAAACACATTTCTCATCTGTTCTATAGTGATTTGCTCATATGTAATATTGGTTTTGAATGATATATGTTTCTGAAAATATGAATGTTAAGATATTGATCAGAGCTGGATGGTTTTCTGTCACAAGGTTAAAGAAGTGAATGAATATGAGCAGTGATGTTATGTTGTTAAAGGGTGCAGGGCTGGTCTGTGGGGAGCTGCTTGTATGGACGCGTGTCGGTCCTGCACTAACGGAGGCGTGTGTGATGATGTGACCGGAGAGTGCATCTGCCCGCCGGGCTTTAAAGGGCACACCTGTGACACAGGTAACGGACATGTTTAGCTTTCATATTCACAGGATCGGTTTATTAATCAGACCCTATGTTGACAGGTGTTTATGACTCATATCATGAAGAGTCAATATATTATATATGATTAATATATGGCGGGTCAATGGCGCTTATTCAGAGTTTAAACATGAGGAGGAAGTAGAACAGATGTTTATATTCAGTGTTAGGCTGCTGCGGGGCTACTAGTAGTTGTGTGTTGTGTGCTTGATGTGTGTGTTGTGTTGTGTGTAGAGCGTTATGTGTTGGATGTGTGTGTTGTGAGTTTGATGTGTGTGTTGTGTGTTAGATGTGTGCTTGATGTGTGTGTTGTGTGTTGAGCGTTGTGTGTTAGATGTGTGCTTGATTTGTGTGTTGAGCATTGTGTGTTTGATGTGTGTGCTGTGTGTTTGATGTGTGTGTTTGATGCGTGTGTTGTGTGTGTAGTGTGTTTGATGTATGTGTTGTGTGTTTGATGCGTGTGTTGTGTGTTTGATGTGTGTGTAGTGTGTTTGATGTGTGTATTGTGTTGTGTGTAGTGTGCGGCGAGGGCCGCTTCGGCCGGGGCTGTAAGGAGCACTCTGTGTGTTGTGTGTTTGATGTGTGTGTTGTGTGTGTAGTGTGTTTGATGCGTGTGTTGTGTGTGTAGTGTCTTTGATGCGTGTGTTGTGTGTAGTGTGTTTGATGCATGTGTTGTGTGTGTAGTATGTTTGATGTGTGTGTTGTGTGTGTAGTGTGTTTGATGTGTGTGTTGTGTTTGTAGTGTGTTTGATGTGTGTGTAGTGTGTTTGATGTGTGTGTTGTGTGTAGTGTGTTTGATGTGTGTGTTGTGTGTTTGATGCGTGTGTTGTGTGTAGTGTGTTTGATGCGTGTGTTGTGTGTGTAGTGTGTTTGATGTGTGTGTTGTGTTGTGTGTAGTGTGCCGGCGAGGGCCGCTTCGGCCGGGGCTGTAAGGAGCGCTGTGTGTGTTGTGTGTTTGATGCGTGTGTAGTGTGTGTTGTGTGTTTGATGTGTGTGTTGTGTGTAGTTTGTTTGATGTGTTGTGTTGTGTGTAGTCTGTGGTGAGGTCCGCTTCGGCCGGGGCTGTAAGGAGCGCTGTGTGTGTTGTGTGTTTGATGTGTGTGTTGTGTTGTGTGTAGTCTGTGGTGAGGGCCGCTTCGGCCGGGGCTGTAAGGAGCGCTGTGTGTGTTGTGTGTGTTGTGTGTTTGATGTGTGTGTTGTGTTGTGTGTTTGATGTGTGTGTTGTGTGTTTGATGTGTGTGTTGTGTTGTGTTGTGTTGTGTGTTGTGTTGTGTTGTGTTGTGTGCGGCGAGGGCCGCTTCGGCCGGGGCTGTAAGGAGCGCTGTCTGTGTTGTGTGTTTGATGTGTTGTGTTGTGTTGTGTGTAGTGTGCGGCGAGGGCCGCTTCGGCCGGGGCTGTAAGGAGCGCTGTGTGGACGGAGTCTGTCGTTCTCTGCTCTTCTGTCTCAGAGAGCCGTATGGCTGCTCCTGTGCGTCTGGATGGAGGGGCTTCAACTGCAGCGAGGGTGAGAGCAAATACAGTTTAACAATTTAATATTCCTCATTTTACTGTGTCTAAATGCTAGTAATAACACTAATGGCGCTTTTCCACTGCGTGGTACGACTCGGTTCGGCACATCGTTACGGCACGGCACGGGTCGGTTCGCGTTTCCACCGCAGTTTAGTACCGCTTTAGAGTGGGGGGGATTATTCACGTGTCATTATAGTTGCGCCGCCTTTACTGCGGTGACATCATTGTAAACGTGCCACAAACAAACACACAACAAAGGAGCATATTGACGAAATGGTGTTCTTCATTCTCGGCATTTGGATGTTTTTAACAACAATGGAGAGGCCTATGAGAATGCTTGGGATTTACCCCCCCCCCCAGCAGCAGTGCCACAGGCTGTAGAGGAGGAGGGCAGGTGTGCTGCGTTACTTCAATCGTTAACTATTCATGTAGAATGTTCTGTAAAGTGAATTATCAATAAACTTTTGAATATTTCAAATTGTACAATGTATCCCTTTTTTTATTTATGTGTTGGTTTGTATCATCATGACATCAATCATTTGTCTTTTTCAAGAGGTTCATTACGTGTTCTTACAATAATACATATTTAATATAGTCTGGAGGTACACTTATTCGATCAGATCGTCTGTACTTCCTCAACAGACAACGAAATAGACATTTTTTGGTTTATACAAAAAGGTGTGTTTGTTTAAACAGAAGTGTCCGATCCTTCGCTGGCGGTGCTGATTTAAATCTAGCGGGTCTATGTTGGGTCTCGTATCGCAAGTTCAGTGACGCAGTAAAGACGATTTTCTCCGGCCAATCAGTGATCAGTAGAGTTTACACGTCACATTTTGGTAATGGTACGGATCGCTTGGAACCCCAGCCGAGGTGGTACTAAAAAAGTAACAGGTACTGTACCCAGTGGAAAACCCCCCAAAAGTGAACCGCTGAACCGTACCGTGCCGTACCATGCAGTGGAAAAGTGCCATAATACTGTGAACTAGTTTCGCTGAAGGTTTTCTGAAGTGTGTGCAATGGAAATAAACATGTTTCAAGTATTACTTGTATTTTGTGATTGCAGCCTGTCCGGCCGGTCATTACGGCGCCGACTGTAAACAGAAGTGTGAGTGTGAACAGGGCAAATGCAATCGGTTCAGAGGATGTGTGTGTGACGGCCGGCACGGAGCTCGTTGCGAGAAACCAGGTGAAAACCAGTGATATCATAGAAACCGTCCTGTGTTTCTGGGAGATCTCTGAGCTCAATCCTTATGGTTTCTTCAAAAGACACGAGAGCTGTTATCGTGAGCAGTCTCAGAGACATCGAGCTCAACTCGGGCGCCACATACGCGGTCAACTGCTCCGCGTCAGGCCGGCCCGCTCCTTTACACGGTGAAATAACCCTGGTCAAGCCGGACAAAACCACTGTCTATGTGAGTCTGTCTCAATAACACCACTGCACCGGTTCAGCACGAGGCGATGCGTTATTCACGAAACACCTCTTCTTTCGTTTTTCTCAGGCAGTGGACACACAGACGGAAGATGATCGAACGACGTCTGCATTCAGAGTGGAGAAGATCACGGAGTCTGCCGCTGGACGCTGGTCGTGTCAAGTGCAGACCAAACACTATCAGGAGAAAGACTTCATTGTGAAGGTCAAAGGTGAGATTCGTCCGAGTTCCCGAAGGTCCTGCCAGCTAAAGTCCTCACAACAAACAGTGTTTCAGGAGACAAAATCATAAATGGTTATGAATGTCCATAGTGGGAATATTGACTGTTAATATTTAACATTGCAGTCGTAAAAGTATGACGATAGCCTCTCTAAGACTCCTATAGAATCACAAAACATACTAAACTGAGAAAGGGCTTTAGATTACGGTCATCTTGGTGTTACCATTGCTCGGATTGGCCTAGATCCTGGATGATTAAGGCCAAAGTATACTTCATTCGACGCATGCGCTTTGCCGCCCAATTGCAATACCTCTCCTGGCCTAGCGGGGGCCGTAGGGAGCAGTTATGAAGATTACAGCGTGACGAAGGACACGGAAGAGAAACTACGGTAAGCACAGCGGAAAGGCTCGCCGTGACCGAGTATTGCGTAAGCTAGCATTTGGGAAGCCGGACAGTGTCTAAGCTTATTCCGGAAGTGTGTGAAGCCATATGTTTTCTTCGGATAGCTTGTGAATCAATACCCCCCCATGGCAGCGTTTCCACCTTGTGGATAAACTAATTACTGCAAGAGAGTTTAATGCACATGTACTCGACCCAGTACAAATCCAGGGGTGCGTGTACAGTACTATTCTGATGGCGCACGTGTACAAAGTGAAGCATACTTTGGGCTTTAGACAAACAGAAATCTGTGTTTCTCTAAAGGCGTAAAAAGCACTCTGTCAATCAAAAACCCGCTACAGGCGAATCCGGTTCCACTGCACAACTAACTGCCTAATGTGCCGTACAACATTATCACGCCATTCAGACCGTTTCTTAATTGTGACTAAAATAATAAATGCTACCTCTGTGCCACAAAAGGAAGATGAAACATGGCTTCTGGGTGGACTTCACAATGGCTTCACTGTCAGTGCCTAATGTTCATAAATACATGAATGTCTAGGGGAAATTCTCTGCAGCCCGTATCCCAGTGATCTGAAATCTAGAACGTTTGTTCAGTGTAAAGCAATATTGACTATTAGTTTTGCTGTAGTTAATGCACAGGCTTCATTAGTGGATCAGTACTCAGCTCTGTCTCTGGTTTCAGTTCCTCCGCAGCCCCAGAATCCTCCGCTCCTGAACGACAGCGGCCCGCATCACCTGCTGCTGCTGCTCAATACAGAGCCCTACGCCGGAGACGGGCCGGTCACCTCAGTCCAGCTCATCTACAAGCAGGCCAGCTCCTCGAAGTGGAGAAGCGTTCAGGGTAACGGCGCTTGTGTGTGTGTGTGTGTGTCTCTCTCTGTGTGTGTGTGTGTGTGTGTGTGTGTGTGTGTGTGTCTCTCTGTGTGTGTGTGTGTGTGTGTGTGTGTGTGTGTGTGTGTGTGTGTGTGTGTGTGTGTCTCTGTGTGTGTGTGTGTGTGTGTGTGTGTGTGTGTGTGTGTGTGTGTGTGTGTGTGTCTCTCTGTGTGTGTGTGTGTGTGTGTGTGTGTGTGTGTGTGTGAGTGTGTGTGTGTGTGTCTCTCTCTGTGTGTGTGTGTGTCTCTGTGTGTGTGTGTGTGTGTGTGTGTGTGTCTCTCTGTGTGTGTGTGTGTGTGTGTGTGTGTGTGTGTGTGTGTGTGTGTGCGTGTGTGTGTGTGTGTCTCTGTGTGTGTGTGTGTGTGTGTGTGTGTGTGTGTGTGTGTGTGTGTGTGTGTGTGTGTGTCTATCTGTGTGTGTGTGTGTGTCTGTGTGTGTGTGTGTCTGTGTGTGTGTGTGTGTGTGTGTCTCTTGTGTGTGTGTGTGTGTGTGTGTGTGTGTCTCTGTGTGTGTGTGTGTGTGTGTGTGTGTCTCTCTTCTGTGTGTGTGTGTGTGTGTGTGTGTGTGTGTGTGTCTCTGTGTGTGTGTGTGTGTGTGTGTGTGTGTGTGTGTGTCTCTGTGTGTCTCTGTGTGTGTGTGTGTGTGTGTGTGTGTGTGTGTGTGTGTGTGTGTGTGTGTGAGAGTGTGTGTGTGTGAGTGTGTGTGAGAGTGTGTGTGTGAGTGAGAGTGTGTGTGTGAGTGTGTGTGTGTGTGTTCGTGGTGACAGCTGGAATATTTCATATCCGAGGTCACAGGTCACCGTGTTGCTCTTGGCAAACTGTCCAGTATAATAAATATTTCCATTGTGCAACAGATTACAAAAAGGCAATGAGCTGCAAATATTTCTGATCGCTGTCATACATACAAGATATTATGACTAGCCAGTAGAATGTGGGGGAAGTCGTTGCTCCGGAAGGGAGGAAAAGCACACGAGAATCACTGACCTCTGGTGCTTGTGTTGTTTCTAGGGGTGTAGCGATGTTCAATGAATTGTGATACAACGGGGGAAGGAGTTTATATGAATGTGTCTCTGAGGGGAAGTCAGTATAATGTATTTGAAGTGCTCATAAGCACAGGGCTGCTTTGTTTACAGCATCACCTGCTGGCAGAGCGTTTTATTCAGCGTTTTATACATAATATGCGTTTTATTCAGCCCGTCTGCTGTTTCTGTTTCGTGTAGTATAGTTTCACAACAATTGTCCATGCTTTAGCTTCAAATTTCAGAATTACACAATCTAATTTAGATTAAAATCTGCTCATGCTGCATGAATGCATTCCTCTTGTTTGGATCATGATTCAAATACAGTGATTGACTGCCATTTAAAATGGAAAAAGAGCACAGACAAACGCCTTAGTTTGTTTATATGAACAGATTTCCTTTAATTGTGTTATTAATTTGATTTGGGGTTAGTTTTAAAATTTCTATTTAGTTGTTACATTTATGCATTTAGCAGACACTTTTATCCAAAGCGACTTACAATTGCATTCAGGTTATACATTTTTAATCAGTATTTGTGTTCCCTGGGAATCAAACCCACAACCTTTTGCGCTGCTGACGCAATGCTCTACCACTGAGCCACACAGGAACACGTTATTTGACATATTTCAATGATACCAAGAAATGTTCAGTATTTTGTCCAAACAATAATAAGATACCTTTTCATTTATGATTAAATCTAATTTAGTTAAAAACTAAATGGTAAGAAACCCGTATCGTGAAATCAGTATTGTGAATCGTTAGTTGTTTCACTTAATGAAGGAGAATTGTCTTTATTAGCTAAATGTGTTTGTTGGTAAACAGAAGGACAGTACAACTAATGAAGAACGCTGTTGTTTAGAAAGAAGACTTTCTTGAACATGTTTGTGTGTCTTTGGCTCATTGCTCTTGCTGAGTGGACTGATACTCAATATGTGGAACTGCTTTTGTATGTTTGAGTAGATAGCACACAGATTTCTCCATGTGTTCAACAGTGAGCGGCTCTTTGGTGAGGCTGGACAACCTTTCTCCCATGACCCAATACACCACACGGGTACAGCTGAGTCGCCACGGACCGGGAGGAACCGGCCCGCCTGGACCCGAAGCCACTTTCTCCACACAGATGCTCGGTAAGAGCTCAAACACAGCCTTCACACACAGTTCATCACACAGCGGGATGATAAGACGCCTGTGTTTGTCTCAGAGCTCCCCGTGGGTGTGAAGCTGAGCCCCGTCAATCAGACCGCGCTGCTCCTGTCGTGGGACGCCATCCCTGCCGAGGACGACTGGAGTTACGAGGTTACCTGTCAGCAGGTAGGAGCTTCAGGATCCGAGAGGACATTCCAGCTCGCGTCCAACTCCTCCGCTCTCCATCTGAACGAGCTGAAACCCAGACACAAATACCAGTGCGAGGTGAGGACGAGCAGCAGCGCCGCGGGACAGGCCTGCCCCACCGCCAGCGCCTGGACGCTGAGTGACCGTAAGGATGCCTCTCACTTTTGTAAGCTCGTTGCCATATGTGTTCCTGGAGCACAGAAGCAGTCATAAGCAGCACAGCTATATTTTTATTGTTGTTTATGCGGTGATCCATCAGAGCTTCCTCCTCCTCCTTCCAACATCTCCACCTGTAACATCAGCGACTCCTCAGCCATCATCACCTGGTCAGTGGCCGAGGGTCACTCCATCTCCAGAGCCGTGATCCGCTACCAGCAGACGGACTACAGTCAGCAGGTGGAGCTCGGCGTGCAGACGGACCAGACCAACATGGGCTTCCAGCTCCGGGGTCTGAGGACCGACACCAGCTACCAGCTGGAGCTCTGGAGCGTCAACAACATGGGAGAGAGCGCTGAGAGACCGCAGATCGCCCTGAAGACGCTGACGCCGCAGGAGAGCTCACGTGAGTCTGTCTCTGCTCCGCTGAAGAACTCAGTCAGGGAGAGCAGCGGGAACACTAGTGCAGCTTCACAAGCGCTTGTCAGCATGTGAACCCTGTGAGACACACAGAGAGTAACATTGCCCTCTACTGGATCATTTACTGTTTATATATGATGGCAGTTAGCCTCACAATAATGGGAATTTCTCTTCTGCATTTGACAAGAACCAGTGAAACACTGCAAAAAAAAAGCTTATCTTACTTAAAACAAGAGAATTTTACTTACCCCACTGGCAGATAATTGCACTTGTTTTAAGCAAAATGCACTTACTTTAGCCCCAACCCATACATATCTTATGTCGTTTTGCTTACCATCTTAATTTAAGAATTGTTTTATATTTTGACTAGAAACAAGACAAAAATATTAAGAAAAGCCTTTTTTTTTTTGCAATGAATACAGTATCTGTCATAACCAGGAAAGCACTTTTACAAATAATGACAATAAATACAGATATGGACAATATATAAAGAGATAAAATAAGATATATCTTGATCAAAATAAGTAATAACGAGCAGGAAGAAAGACAACCCTTTAATAAATACGAACCATTATTAACATTAAATAAGTGATGTTATTTAACACTTGATGGGTAAAGTTAATTTTCACAAATATTCAGCATTGTATGAAATGCTACTACTGACAGTACTTGTAAATGGCTCTTCTTTCAGAGCTGCACGGGTTCCAGGCTCACGGTAACATGCTGTTCTACGCAATCCTGGGCTCCGCCGGCATGACGTGCATCACTATCCTGCTGGCCTTCTGCATTGTCCTGCATCTCAAGAGAGACACTTTCCAGAGTCGCATGGTGCAGGCCTTCCACAACATCACGGTGAGACGCCGACCCAAACGCAGCATGCTCACTGACCGTATGCATTCCTACTGTAAAGATCAGCTGAATTCAGTCACGGCTTTATCTCTATAGCAGGGTTAAGGCTAGAGATCGACCGATATATCGGTTTACCAATATTTTTCCCGATATTTAAACATTTTACCATAATCGGATATCGGTTTAAAAAAAAATATATATATATATATACGTATATATATATTTTTATTTTATTTTATTTGTCACATACACAATTATACAGAGTATAAGCAGCAGTGAAATGTGTTCTCTGTATTTGACCCATCCAAGCACACACACCTGGAGCAGTGGACACACACACACACACACACACACACACACTGGAGCAGTGGACACACACACACACACACACACACTTGGAGCAGTGGGCACACACACACACACTCACACACACACACCTGGAGCAGTGGGGACACACACACACACACACACTGGGGCAGTGGGGACACACACACAACACAACTGGAGCAGTGGACACACACACACACACACACACACACACACACACACACACACACACACAGTGGACACACACACACACACCTGGAGCAGTGGTCACACACACACACACACACACACACACACACACCTGGAGCAGTGGACACACACACACACACACACACACTTGGAGCAGTGGACACACACATACACACACACACACACACACACTCACACTCACACACACACACACCTGGAGCAGTGGGGACACACACACACACACACACACACACACCTGGAGCAGTGGACACACACACACACAACTGGAGCAGTGGACACACACACACACACACCTGAAGCAGTGGGGACACACACACACACACACACACCTGGAGCAGTGGACACACACACACAAACACAACTGGAGCAGTGGACCACACACCCTGGAGCAGTGGACACACACACACACACACACCTGGAGCAGTGGACACACACACACACACACACACACACAGTGGACACACACACACACACTGGAGCAGTGGACACACACACACACACACCTGGGCAGTGGACACACACACACACACACACACACACACACACACACTTGGAGCAGTGGACACACACACACACACACCTGGAGCAGTGGACACACACACACACACACACACACACACACACACACACACACCGCATGTAACTTTATACAAGATTCACTCGTTTGAAACACGCTGAATTATATTAACATTTACTATAGAACCATTATTTCGCCAATAAACATCTAAATAAATACATCTCTATCTAAATTAATTATTTATTATCTCCACAAGCGATCGCAGTTTGAGTATAGTTCTGTGTAAATAGATAAACCGCGCTGTCAGCAGTTTTCATAATCTATAATGACAAAAACATTGTAATAATTCTGATAAAACATGCCAGTTAAGAAATGCAATAAAATACAATGTTTTGTTTGTTATATTTCAATATTCCAGAGAATATTATTCAGTGTTTTATTCTTCACTCTTTAGTCTATTAAACAGCGTTTAAACCTAAAACTGTAGTTTAAAATGAAGTTGATATGACTCCTGTCCTTTATTTTCTCCATTTGAAAACATTAGACATTATTTTGCTTATTGTTAATATCAGTGTTGCTGATGATGCTTTTTGTAAATAAAATGTTTTTATTGTTGTAATTTGAAGATTACATTTTACATGAAAGAATGTTAATTTTCAACAGGTTGTTGTTGTTGTTAAGATGACTGAAAGGAAGAAAAACCAAAGCTTCACTCTGTTATTTATTTATTTTATAACAGTAAATAATATCAGTTATCGGGTACATAAACGTACAAATAATCGATATCGGTATCGGTTATAAAAAAATCAATATCGGTCACACTAAGAACGATGACTATATTAGCATCTAAGCACACACTCATCTGCTGCTTTAAATTCTCCAGCTTGTTACAGCAGGATTGATTCTGATTGGCTGTCAATGTTTGTATCGCTCACCAGCTGGAAAAAAGTGATTCCAACAATATCGTTTCTCTGTGATTTTATCGTTATATTCTGCTATTGTTTAATATTGCAAACCATTTTTAGTCCTGTATCTTTGTCGTTATCTTTATAGTTGTTGTCCTTGGTGTGAACAGGCCTTGAAGGTTCTCTCACTAACAGTGTTTAGCTCAGGTTCAGGGTTTGGATCCTGAAGTCCTTCAGGTGTGTAAACTGTAAACATCGATCTCTCCTACGCTCACAGAGAGAGGAGCCCGTGGTTCAGTTTAGCTCCGTGCCGCTGAACATGCCCAAAAAAGTTCCCAGTTCCAGCCAATCTGTGGTCTATCCCACCCTGGAGTGGAGCGACATTAAGTTCCAGGATGTGATCGGAGAGGGGAACTTTGGGCAGGTGCTGAAAGCTCGCATTAAGAAAGACGGCCTGAGGATGGACGCGGCCATCAAGAGAATGAAAGGTGAGAAGAATTCAATAAACACAGTTAGAATGTGAACTGTGAATGTCTCTCCCAATGGCTCGTTCTCTGTCTGAACCATAGAATATGCCTCTAAGGACGACCACAGAGACTTTGCCGGGGAACTCGAGGTCTTGTGTAAGCTGGGTCATCATCCGAACATCATTAACCTTCTGGGAGCGTGTGAACACAGAGGTGTGCGCTTCAAATCCCACAGACGTTTGCTGATCTTCTCCGACGCGACACGACTTATTCACACTGTCTGCTTCTACTGCAGGATACCTGTATTTGGCCATTGAATACGCTCCTCACGGAAACCTGCTGGACTTTCTGCGTAAGAGCCGCGTTTTAGAGACGGATCCTGCCTTTGCCATCGCCAACCAGAAACAGGTGAGCGTGGGAAACACCGGCGTAATAATTCTGCTCCAATTCATATATGAAAAATATTTATTGAATTAGTAATGGGGAAAAATAATATAAAGGTAATTCAAAGTGCTTTACATAAAATAAAGTGAAATAATCATTCACAGCAATAAAAACAAGGAGTTAAAAATAATAAAACAAGGAATTTTAAAATGATATAGAAATTGATTTAAAATGAAATTTAAAACAGTTAAATAGAAAAGGATTATACATAAAATAATGCAGTCAGTTTGGACGTAGCACAGCGCTCATTCAACAAATGCACAGCTAAATAGATGAGTTTTGAGTCTGGATTTAAATGTGGCTAATGTTTTAGCACATCTGATCTCTTCTGGAAGCTGGTTCCAGCTGCGGGCGGCATAATAGCTAAAAGCGGACTCCTTGTTTTGTGTGAACCCTTGGTATTTCTAACTGACTCGATCCTAATGATCTGAGTGGTCTGTTAGGTTTATATTCAGTGAGCATATCTGACCATATATTTAGGTCCTAGACCATTGAGTGACTTATAAACGAGTAAAAGTACTTTAAAATCAATCCTAAATGTAACTGGAAGCCAGTGTAAGGACCTGAGGACTGGTGTGATGTGCTCATATTTTCTGGTTCTAGTCAGAATCCTGGCAGCAGCGTTCTGGATGAGCTGCAGCTGTCTAATGGTCTTCTTTGGAAGGCGGTGAGGAGACCATTACAATAATCCACCCTGCTGGTGATAAAGGCATGAACAAGTTTCTCCAAGTCTTGACTGGAAACAAAACATCTAATTCTTGCAATGTTTTTGAGATGATAGTATGCTGATTTAGTTACTGCTTTGACATGACTACTAAAGCTAAGGTCTGTCTCCAGAATCACCCCAAGATTTCTGACTTGATTTTTAGTTGTTTGACCCCTAGAGTCAAGGTATGCATTCACCTTGAGAACTTCATCTTTGTTTCCAAATGCAATGACTTCAGTTTTCTCCTTGTTTAACTGAAGAAAGTTTTGGCACATCCAGCTGTTAATTTCATCAATGCATTGGCAGAGGGAGTCAATGGGGCTATAATCATTTGGAGATAAGGCTAGGTAGATCTGGGTATCATCAGCATAACTGTGGTAGGCAATTTGGTTCTTCCTCATTATCTGACTTAGTGGGAGCATATACAGGCTAAACAAGAGCGGTGCAAGAATTGAGCCTTGTGGGACTCCACATGTCATGGACGTCCACTTAGACTTATGCTCTCCTATACTCACATAATAACCTATCCCTTCTAAGTATGACCTGAACCATTTTAGTGCCATCCCAGAAAGCCCGACCCAGTTTTCCAGTCTCTCTAGAAGTATGTTATGATCGACAGTGTCAAACACAGCACTAAGATCTAGTAGTACCAGCACTGATATTTTGCCAGAATCAGAATTAAAGCGAATATCATTTATTATCTTAATGAGTGCTGTCTCGGTGCTGTGATGCACACGGAAACCAGATTGAAAATTATCCAGGTATCCATTTGAGTTTAAGTAGTTGTTCAGCTGATTAAAAACGACCTTTTCAATAATCTTACCTATGAAAGGAAGATTTGATATTGGTCTATAGTTGCTCAACACGGTGTTATCAAGATTGCGCTTTTTCAGAAGGGGCTTAACAACTGCAGTTTTCAGGGAGTTTGGAAAAGTCCCAGAAAGAAGTGAGGTGTTCACCACTTCTAAGAGATCTGCTTCTAAACAGTTAAGCACACTTTTGAAAAAAGATGTGGGAAGTGTGTCAAGATAGCAGGTTGACGATTTAAGATGCTGTACTATTTCTTCCAAAATTTTGCTATCAATGGTTTTAAAAACAGACATAGTCACTTCTTTTTGAGATTGCTGTCGAATCTGTGTGACCTCTGTATTACAGGAAGATGTGCCAATCTCCTTCCTGATATTACTGATCTTCTCTGAAAAGAAGGAAGCAAACTCATTGCATTTGCTGTCAGAGAGCATTTCACTGGGAATCTGACTTGGGGGTTTGTCAGTCTCTCAACAGTAGCAAAAGAGTGCGAGTGTTGTTTAAGTTACTGTTTATAAGGTTTGAGAAGAAGGTCTGTCTAGCTGTGGCTAGTTCCAAATTGAAAGCATGAAGGCTGTCTTTATAGATGCTATAGTGTATTTCTAGTTTCGTCTTCCGCCACATCCGCTCAGCTTTTCTGCATTGTCTTTTCATATTCTGAACTGCTGTTGATTTTCTCCAAAATGATTTTTGTCTGCCATTCTTCTTGCTGACCTTTATCGGTGCAATATCATCAATAACATTCTTAACTTTTGAGTCAAATGAATCCAGGAGAAGATCAACAGAGTCTGCAGAAATGCTCGGTGTTAAAGATATTGCCTTCATAAATAGCACACTAGTGTTCTCATTAATGCATCTCTTTCTGACAGAGACAGATCTAGATTCAGTGGTGACAGAGATCAATATATCAAAGAAAATACAGAAGTGATCAGACAGAGCTACATCCTTAATGACAATGGATGAAATGTTTAGACCTCTACTGATGAGTAAATCTAGAGTGTGTCCACGATTGTGTGTGGGTCCGTGCACATGCTGAATCAGGTCAAAAGTGTTTAAAACAGTTACAATTTCTTTTGTAGTTTTGATTTCAGCATTGTCTATGTGAATATTAAAATCCCCTGCAATAGCAAAACAGTCAAACTCTGAGGAAATCATTGATAACAGTTCTGTGAACTCTTCAACAAAGGCTGGAGAGTATTTTGGAGGCCTGTAAATGATAATAAACAGAATGCATGGGGCACCTTTCAGCACAATACCTAGATATTCAAAAGACAAGTACTGACCAAATGACACTTGCTTGCATTGATAAACATCTTTAAACAGAGCAGCTACACCTCCACCTCTCTTAGAAACATAAAATCCAGGTTGTTTGTGGTTATTAAATCATTGATCACAAATGATTTATTTTTTAGTGAGCGAGTGTTTAAAAATGCTAACTTGATGGAATTACATTTTGTCTCTACAGCAATCTTAGACTGATGCATTACAGGCCGCAGATTAGATGGGTCAGCCGTACGGCTTGAGAAGGCCTTAGACCTTCTATCACGTGATAAAACAGAGATAGAGAAGGCTACAGGCACACTGGGTTCCGCTTGTTTTGTAAAGCGTTTGTGAATGTTGCTGCTAGTATAGCGGGACCCGACACATATCACTGAGAGCTGTTATCAGTTGTTTTGGTTCACCTACAGCAGATGGAGGAGGGTTTGGGCCCTTGCGTTGTGGCAGCGGTCGGAGAGCTCTCACAGGAGGAGGCGGGAGAGCTGAGCCTGCAGTCTTTGGTGGTTGGGGGCCCGCCGTTTTTAGTTGATATCTGGGGACTTGCAGAGTTTGGTCCCAGCATACACCAATTCCTCCATTTTCTGTGAAAAGCTTAGAAGTGGAGATGCTGGAGAGAGGATAGTGTGTCTGGTGAGCGGGGCATATTCTGTCCAGGTGCTGGAGAGGATAGTGTGTCTGGTGAGCGGGGCTCTAGCTCTGGTGTTTCGGTGATGTGTTGTCCTGGCTTCCCAGGCTGTTTTCCAGAAAGTCGTCCTTGAGTGCTGAGTCTTGGAGCTGTTGTCGTCACAGTCTGCATGTGATGAGCTCTGTGGGCAGGGCTCAGCCGGGATGTCCATGAGCAGTGCTTGTTTTGGCTGTGTGGCGTTATCAGTATCCTTGTGGGATTCTTCAACCACATAATGACTCGGAAGCTGATATGAAGTCCTGTGGTCACTCATATTCTGTCCAGGTGAGTGTATGAGGATTGGCACACACCACTGAAGGATGACGGAGGGAGAAATAGAAATTGTCTTTTAGCACTCTTGCACCAAGTTTGTTTAGGTGGAGGCCATCCAGTTTAAACAGTTGTCTGTGGCCCCAGAAAATATTGAAGTTGTCGATGAAGTTGACTCCTTTTGTACTGCAGGTTCTTTGTAGCCATGTATTCAGCCCAAGCAACCGTGAAAACATGTTAGTTCCCCTCGCTGGGAGTGGTCCACTGATGAACGACTGAACTTCACGTCTTTGAAGTGTTTCAAAGAGTTCACTGAAATCTTGCTTAAGCAGTTCTGACTGCCTTTTCCGAATACCATTCTTCCCCACATGGATGATGACTCGATTTGCAGTCTTGTGCTTCATCACAATGCTCCGAAGTTCCTTGTTCACGTCAGAGACGGTTGCTTGAGGAAAGCAGCAGGTAGTAGCAGTCCTGGTTCTGACGTTTCTAATAATAGAGTCGCCCACTATCAGAGTCCTGGGCTCGGCTGCGCTCTGAGCTGAATGCCGCTGTCTGCTCGACCTTGAGCGCCTGTTAGTAGCAATGTTAGCTGCTGGCTGATTCGATCCGAGTTTTGTCATATTTTGGGATTCCTCATCCACATTCATCAATGTTTCAAATCTGTTCTCAAGATGTATAGGGGGTTGTAGAATACCAGTGCTTACAAGTCTTGTCATAGCCGTATCTGTGGTAGAGGATGCTACAGCAGCAATACGAGATACTCGTGACAATCTGATGTCTCGAGAGCCTTTGCGTCTCGTCTCACTCCCTGTTTGTGCCATCGATTAGTCCGTCGATCAGTTTCGGCTTGTTCCTCTACACTTGGTATAAACTGTTGAGATTCACTAGATTCACAGGACTCACCGGCTGAATGCTGAGGGGGTCCGTGGTGACCGTCTGCTGTATGTTCCGTCTGTTTTGGAAGTCCAGCAAATAACTTTGTTTCAAGAACCACAATCCTTTGTAGAAGTTTGTGGCAGTTCATGCAGCAAGTAATATATAAATAATATGAACTATGCTGAATTAAGTGCACAATGAAGGGGAATCCAATTAATAGTCTATAATCGTCAAGGGTCAAGGTTCTTTTATTCGTCACATACTCAATTATACAGGATATAATCAGTAGTGAAATGTAAAAGGACAGGTCCGCTCAATGGACAGTGCAAAAAAATGAAACATAACACAAGATAATATATATAAATATAGGTAAGAATACTAATGTTATAAGGTAATGTTATAAGAGGTTGCAAAAGCAAGAGCTAAAGAATGCAGGGCTTTATAAGTTATTAGCAAGATTTTAAAATGTATACGATGTTTAATAGGAGCCAGTGCAAGTGTTGACAGAACCAAGCTTATATGGTCATATTTCCTGGTTCTAGTGAGAACTCTAGATGATGCATTTTTCATTTTTAGAAAAATAGAGCTGAGATCAGCATAACATGGAAGCCTAACACCATGTTTTCTGATGATATCTCCCAAGGGTAACATGTGAAAAGGCAACAGTTCTAGTACGGAGCCTTGAGGTACTCCATACCGCACTTGTGATTGTATGATACCTCTCCATTCACTGCTACGAACTGATGGCGGTCAGATTAGTACGATTTGAACCATGCCAATGCACTTCCACCAATGCCAACATCAATTTCTAGTCTATTCAAAAGACTGTTGTGGTCGATAGTGTCAAATGCAGTGCTAAGATCAAGTAGCACTAATAGAGAGAAACAACCATGATCATTTGTATCTCTGATGAGAGCTATCTCAGTATTATAATACGGTCTAAATCCTGACTGGAAATCCTCACAGATACCATTTGTCTCTAAGAAGAAACACGTTTGTGAAGATCCTATCTTTTCTAGTATCTTTGACAGAAATGGGAGATTCAAGATTGGTCGATAATTAACTAATTCTTTAGGGTCAAGTTGTTATTTTTTAATGAGAGGTTTAATAACAGCCAGATTGAAGGTTTTTTGGGACATATCCTAATGACAATGATGAATAAATAATAGTCAGAAGAGGATCTATGACTTCTGGAAGCACCTATTCTAGTAGCTCAGATGGTATAGGGTCTAACATACATGTTGTTGGTTTAGATTATTTAATGAGTTTATACAATTTTTCCTCTCCTATAGTAGAGAATGATCGGAATTGTTCCTCATGGGATCTAGTCAAGTCACCTTTATTAATATAACGCTTTTAACAATACAAATTGTAACAAAGCACTGCACAGTATCAAAATAGGCAAATTGTGTCAATAATGTAAAATGACAGGATTTAACACTCAATTATCAGCTGAATGCATTTCATTATTGAATTTAGTAATGGCATTGTCCAGCTCAGTTCAGTTTAAATAATATCTGTGCAATCAAGTCGATGATTTGCTGGAAATGAAGATTCCCCAACTAAGCAAGCCAGAGGCGACAGCGGCAAGGAACGAAAACTCCATCGGTGACAGAACAGAGAAAAAAACCTTGGGAGAAACCAGGCTCAGTCGGGGGCAGTTCCCCTCCGGCCAGACGAATCAGTAGTTTGTTCCAACTGCAGCAAAGTCAGAGTGTAAGTGGTCCACTGGTTCCAGGGGTCTTTCCCCGATGGATGTCTAGGTGACGAGGTCCTCACTGGAGGTCTGTCTCTGGGGCTCATCTATGTGTCCAAGACTCCACTGATAACTCCAGATTAAGGCTGTAAAAACCTTTCTAAATAACACTCACAGAAACAATGACAATCTGCTTCTCCGTGAATATTGTTCTTTTGCAGTTTATCCACAGAGATCTAGCGGCCAGAAACATCCTGGTGGGCGAAAGCCTTGTGGCAAAGATCGCTGATTTCGGTCTGTCCCGAGGTCAGGAGGTTTACGTGAAGAAGACCATGGTAATGATCTGAATGCCGCTGATCTTGTCAAGTATTAATTAATGTTGAATTTAACATGCGTGTTCCTCCACAGGGGCGTCTGCCGGTGAGATGGATGGCCATCGAATCTCTCAACTACAGCATTTACACATCCAACAGTGACGTGTAAGAGTGTGTGTGTGTGTGTGAGTGTGAGTGTGTATGTGTGTCTGTGTGTGTGTGTGCATGTGTGAGTGTGTATGTGTGTCTGTGCGTGTGTGTGTCTGTGAGTGTGTGTTTGTCTGTTAGTCTGTGTGTCTGTGTGTGTGTGTGTGTGTGTGTGTGTGTGTGAGTGTGTGTGTGTGTGTGTGTGTGTGTGTGTGTGTGTGTGTGTGTGTGTGTGTGTGTGTGTGTGTGTGTGTGTGTGTGTGTGTGTCTGAGTGAGTGGTGTGTCTGAGTGTTTGTGTGAGAGAGTGTGTGTGAGAGCATGTGTGTGAGAGCGTGTGTGTCTGTGTGAGTGCGCTTGTGTCTGTGTATGTGTGTGTGTGTGTGTGTGTGTGTGTGTTTGTGTCTGTGAGTGAGTTTGTCTGTGAGAGCATGTGTGTTGTGTGTGTGTGCGTGTGCGTCTGTGTGTGTGTGTGTGTGTGTGAGAGAGAGTGTCTGTGTGTGTGTTGTGTTGAGTAACTGCTCTCTCTCTCTGCAGGTGGTCGTATGGCGTCTTGCTCTGGGAGGTGGTCAGCTTAGGTCTGTGTCACAAGATCAACACAGTCAGAGTTGAAGGTCTGAGAATGTCTGTTTTCTCACTGACATGATGTGGTTTGGTGGCTTGTATTGAGCAGGTGGAACGCCGTATTGCGGTCTGACGTGTGCGGAGCTGTACGAGAAACTCCCGCAGGGCTATCGGCTGGAGAAGCCGCTCAACTGCGACGACGAGGTGTAAGTCTCAAACGCTCGTGTCCATCAGCGGAGGAAAGAGTGGAGATGAGTCTGCTTCTCTGTCTCTGCAGGTATGAGCTGATGAAACAGTGCTGGAAGGAGAGACCGTACGAGAGACCTTCATTCGCTCAGATCTTGATGTCGCTCAATCGTATGCTGGAAGAGAGGAAGGTATGAGATCCGTTATTTGTCTCTGACAGTTTTGTGATTGTGCTGTAAACGCTCTCCTCTGGTTTTCTCCAGACGTACGTCAACACAACGCTCTACGAGAAGTTCACATACGCCGGCATCGACTGTTCTGCAGAGGAAGCCGGCTGATGCTTCACTGTTAACGATCTCAAAGCGCTTAACGAACATTTAATTAGAGCCTCTGAGCAGGATTCAGTTTTACGCACATTGTGTTTCATTAAACGACTAGCGGATCGTATTTCTGTTCTGTTGTGACGTGTTTATTGCTGTGAGATGATGAATGCAGATGTCATTGTGTTTAATAAAAAGCCCGTCGTTTGATACTGCGGGCCAGCTTGTTTTTAAATGTACAAAAAAATTCTGGTTTGTGACCAAATAAAACCATTTATAACTGTTTCTTAGCACACATGAAGCAAACTGGACCCCTGCAGTACTGAAAAACAAGAGGTGATCATGTGTTCAGGAATCGGTTGGACATACGCATGTAAAAATGTTCGCTTGAGGGAATCTTTTGACCATGAAACTGTTTTCTTTAAATGGTCATCTTCAGACTCTGACAGAAACACTGTGGTCATTTGACTGATTTCTAATTTAATTCCATCTCATTGTAAGATTATGATCACTATGAATGCTGACTAAACCCGTGCTGAACTCGCCCACTGGGCAAAGTTACGTCCATTGGACGTCTTTTGAAGTCTTTGCAGATGTTGAAAAGACGTCCACTGAGGAGCCAGAATGAAAGTTTTTATGACGTCTTTTTTTGACGTGTTCTGCGCGTCTGATATAGACGTTCATGAAACCTCCATACAAGGTTAAAAACTATTCAAATGTGGTCAGTGGACATATTTTCAACATAATTTAAGCTTCATTTAGACTTAATTTATACTTTTTCTGGACCAAATAAAAACTCTCAGGATGCATTAGATTTAAACTCGTGTTTTTTCAATATAATTTCCATTTGTAATGGCAAAGCAACTCACAGACAATGTTCAAAAATCATGAAAATAAAAGCATCTTCACTGAAACAGTATTGAAGTTTATGAGATAATTAAATGATCAAATAACTATATTTGGTAAACTCAACTGCAAATCAAAGACATTAAATCTCTAAAGATCTCAGCAAAGAATGATCAAACATCACCAGCATCACTTGTTAGATTTACTTTGTCTGTCAGACATCTAGAGAAACTCTTATTGAGAATTAACAGATGTTGATATTTATTTGATTTGAAGTCACCATTGTGGTGGGCAGTGTGTGCTTTAGTTGGGATCTTGGTCCTCATATTTTTTGGCTGCTGTAACTGTGTTTGTAAAACACTATTCCTGCAGCAAAGGAGGCCAAATTAAAGTGAGATCAGGTGGTTTCAGCTCCTTGATGATGTTAAAATCATCCTAAAATGAGCATCTAAGGTTTTAGTTTAGTGTTATACAGTATTTGGCATTTACAGTCACTCAACCTTGAAAATATGCAGTACAGGTACCAAGATCATTGAAATGATCACTTATTCTGAAGATGGACAAAATGCATGTGCGTGAGATATTTTGAGTAAACACATCGTTTAGTCACACAGACAACAAGATTTTGCACATGAATCACAACAACGGTGACAATCAAAACAAACAAATCTTCATGCTGCAATGCATGATGGGTGGCTTCATAGTATAAACTCTTCCTTATTTCCCAAGATTGTTTTGTTTGATTGTCACCGTGGTTGTGATTAATGTGCAAAATCTTGATGTCTGTGTGTGACTTCCTAAAACTTTTCTCAAAATATTTTGTGTTCTTGCTTTTTATCAGTAAATATAAACACACCTGATAAAACACAACATCAGATGTTCACTTTGTTATGATTTTATCATCATTTACAAGAAAATGATAACATTTGATTTCAGCTTTCTTTGCTAACAATAGTGTTTTACAAACACAGTTAAACCAGCCAAAAAAGCTAGCACAAGAAGTACAAGGACCAAGATCCCAATTAAATCAAACACTGTCCACCACAATGGTGACTTCAAATGAAACAAATTCCACCATCGAAACCTCTGGTAATTATCAATAAAAGCTAAATATGTCTGACAGAAATAAAGTCAGTCTGGTTAGTAATGAGTGAAGTTGGTGACGCTGTTTGTGGAGTTGTTTAATCACCCTCTGCTGAGATCTTCAGAAACTGAATATCTTTGATTTGCAGTTGAATGCTGTTTCAGTGAAGATTATTTTAGTTTCATGATTTTTGGACAGTCAAAAAAAGACGTCATAAAAACTTTCATTCTGGCTCCTCAGTGGACGTCTTTTCAACGTCTGCAAAGATTTCAAAAGACGTCCAATGGACGTTACTTTGCGCAGTGGGTCAGTTTCACATGCATTTGTATAGCACTCTTCACAACACCGATCGTTTCAAAGCATCTTTACAGAAAAAGCATTTTAATGATAGTGTCCTGCATTAAATCATGAAACTTCTTAATCTTCAGCTCCAGGATCATTTTTCCAACATAGATGTTTTGTGAA
>CM050414.1:40345666-40353166 GCA_027564155.1 Gymnocypris eckloni scoliostomus | reverse complement strand
CATATATTAATACTAGATAACCTAAAGATAATGTGTGCCAAATATCTGTGCCATATCTTTATTACTAGCCTTTTGTTTTGGAGCTTTGACGCAGACATCATCTTCTCAAGATTCAGCTCCGGTCATGTGATAATTACTGAATACACTGAATACACTCGATCACTGCTACACCCAATTCAAAAATGCCTACAAAGCCCACTCACTGCCGGCGTTTGGAAAATCAGACCATGCCGCCATCTTCCTCACACCGGATTATAAACAACGGATCGTTCAAGAACCGCTGGTGGAGAGGGAAGTGACGCGCTGGTCCTCCCACTCCGAAGCTACGCTACAGGCATCTCTTGATGACGTCGACTGGGACATGTTCCGGGAGTTCATCTGACGTCAGCGAATTCACAGAGGTAGCATTAAGCTTCGTAAACACACTAACCGAACAGGCCACCGAAACGGTTACAATAAAGACTTTCTCAAATCAGAAGCCGTGGGTGGACAGAACAATTCGTGATGCGGTTAACCATCGAACTGCTGCATACAATGCCGGTATTCTGTCAGGAAACATGAGTGAGTACAAAACATCGTGCTATGCTCTCCATCGTGCAGTTAGAGCCGCTAAACGCCGATACAGTGAGAGAATTGAGTCACATTTCCAGCTCAATGACTCTCGACGCATGTGGCAGGGACTAAAGACCATCTGTTCCTCTGGAAACAACTCCTCTGTGGAGGTGAGAGCAGATCCGTTGCTAGCCGAAGAGCTAAACACCTTCTACGGCCGCTTTGAAAGTAATGGCGGCGCGACTCTGCCGTCAGCAAGCAGCAGACAGAGCAGCAATCATGTATTCACCGTGTCAGAGGACGCCGTTCGGAGGGAACTAAGGAGAGTGAACGTAAGGAAAGCAGCAGGACCCGATGGGATTACTGGCCACGTTCTGAGGTCCTGTGCTGATCAGCTTGCTGGTTTATTTACATCCATCTTTAATGAGTCCCTCACCCTGTCCCTAAGAACAGTAAACCCTCTTGCCTGAATGACTATCGCCCAGTTGCCCTCACATCGACAGTCATGAAGGTTTTCGAGAGACTTTTAAAGAAACACATTTGCTCCTCCATCCCTGCTACTTTGGACCCTCTTCAGTTTGCCTATCGGCCAAATAGGTCTACTGATGATGCCATCTCCCAGGTACTGCACTCCTCCCTCACTCACATCGACAGCAAAAATGGCAACTATGTAAGGCTGCTATTCATAGACTACAGCTCCGCTTTCAATACTATAGTCCCCACCAAGCTGGCTGTTAAACTCTCAGACCTCGGCCTAAACACTTCACTTTGTGACTGGATTCAAGATTTCCTCACCGCCAGACCACAAGTGGTGAAAATGGGCCAGTTCACCTCCAACTCCATCACCCTGAACATAGGAGCCCCACAGGGCTGTGTCCTGAGCCCCCTGCTCTACTCTCTATACACCCACGACTGTGTGTCCTCTCACAGCTCCACTTCTATCATTAAATTTGCTGATGATACTGTGGTCCTGGGCCTCATTAACAACGATGACGAAACCGCATACTTGGATGAGGTGGAGAGACTTACATCATGGTGCCAGGACAACTGTCTCTCTCTGAACGTGAGCAAAACCAAAGAGCTGATTGTGGACTTCAGGAAGAGACAGCAGCGGCCCTACACCCCTCTTATGATCAGTGGGACCCCTGTGGAGAGGGTGAGCAGCTTCAAGTACCTCGGTGTAAACATCTCCGAGGACCTGGCATGGACTACACACATTCAAACACAGGTGAAGAAAGCCAGGCAAAGACTGTACCATCTGCGACAGCTGAGGAAATTCAGGGTCTCACCAGCTATCCTGAAAACTTTCTATTCAGGGGCCATAGAAAGTGTACTGACTCAGTGCATCTCAGTGTGGTATGGAAATTCCTCAAACCAGGACTGCAAAGCTCTACAGAGAGTCGTGCGCTTAGCTGAGCACATCTCAGGGTCTGCTCTCCCCTCTCTGCAGGACATCTACCTCAAACGCTGTAAAAGCAGAGCTGCTAAAATCCTCAAAGATTCAACTCACCCCGGTAACCATCTTTTCCGTTTACTGCCATCTGGCAAGCGCTTCAGGAGCATGATGGCAAAGACTGAGAAGGAGCTTCTTCCCTCAGGCCATCAGGCTCCTTAACACAAACTCAGTTTCATAAACATAAAAAAAAAAAAAAAAAAAACCTGTTTGCACATCCCTCTCATCCCTCCTGTTTATAGTACTATTTATTAAGTCCCATATACTGTTTTTGCACATCCTACTGTTTTGCACTTTTCTTTATTCTACTGCACATTTTACTTATTTTTTTACCTATATATATGCTCTTGTGTGGTGTTACTTTTATATAATTTTTTTATTCTTTGCACTGTCCACTGAGTGGACCTGATTTGACCTACATTTCACTTTTGATTATACCCTGTATAATTTATTATGTGACAAATAAAGAAACCTTGAATTGGCACTAATCATATTTCATTGTTTGAGAGCCTTTATTTGTCCATATTTGCAGAAAGTGCACTAAAACACCAGTTAGTATGGTTTTCAGAGCTTTATAAATGAAAACTTTTTAACGGGTGGGATTAAATGGGTTAATCTGATGGTGGAAAGACATTGGTCAACGAACTATCTTCAAGATTAACGCCGCAGCATGTTAACGAACTTCATTTTTGTGATGATCAAAACACGGGTGTTGAGCTCATGCTGCTGTTCCCAGTTTATCCTCACAAAGATTCACCATATTAGTCACTGTAGATATTATCCATATTATTCATAAACATTCCAATGATAGAGAAATGTAAATAACAGCGATTCTGAAAAAGACTGAATCATTTGTTATGATCCGAGTGCAGTAATTTATATATTGGTGGAAACTTTCGTTATTGTGCTAAAGAGTTTTGTAAGGGTGGTGCATTGAAAATCTGACCAGCTATTGACCATATATGCAATCATCTTCCATTAAGTGTGTCTGTACAGGACAGTAATAAAGCGTGACATTTAGACGACACTGAAACTCATTCAAGCACAAGTCAAGAATCAGAGCGTTGTATTGAAACACATGAACAATTGCACTGTGACCGTAAGGCAAATATAAATTACGTTTTCAGCAAAAAAATGTTTTACCCATATATATGTCCCTGGAGCACAGACGCAGTCATAAGCAGCACAGGTATATTTGTAGCAATAGACAACAATACATTGTATGGCTCAAAATTATACCTTTTTTTAATGCCAAAAATCATTAGATATTAAGATCATGAAGATATTTTGTACCATAAATATATCAAAACTTAATTTTTGATTAGTAATATGCATTGCTAAGAACTTAATTTGAACAACTTTAAAGGTGATTTTCTCATTTAGATTTTTTTGCACCCTTTCAAATATTGTCCAAACCATACATCAATGGAAAGATGATTTATTCAGCATTCAGATGATGCACACATCTCAATTTCGAAAAATGGACCGTTATGACTGGTTTTGTGCTCCAGGGTCACATATGACTTAAACTGAATCCACAATTATTAAAGTTTTGTAAATAATAAATGAATCAGCAAGGGGTGAAAAACACAACGAAGCCCTTTGATATGAGACTCCGTGGCTACTGAAAATGTGTTTAGTGAAGTCCAGTTTGGAGTACATTAATAAAGTCAAAACAAACTAGTCAGTATAAATTCTAGAGGTTTAAATTAGAAAAAAACAGAACAAACACTGATCTTCTGCCATCGACATCAACAAATCTTCAGATAAGGAGAAGCTGATTTACTGAAGCGTTTGTCTCAGAGTCAGCTTCGCTCGAGTCTCTCATCCTCCTCTGGCGTCCAAGTGCACAGACTATTTTCACCAGTGCTAAAGGTTTAGTTTCTCTGACCGAATCAGACACATTCACCACTGCAAACGGACGAGTGATCCTCAGTTATTGCATGTTGAGTTTGTTCCGCTCTGAAGCAGACGATCCTCTCCTGAACCTCCTTCAGTCCGAGAGAACACGACAGAAGCGCTCACACACATTCAGAACACAAGTCATGATTGACAGAAAAGCTAAAAACACTTAAAACCGTGACTCTCTGGAGGTGGTCTTGTACCCTCACAACGCACCGATGGTCTCTATTCCCTTCAGGACGTCGTAGATCTCTTTGGGCAGGATAACGTAGCCGTCTGCGGGCGCCGCGTCCCTCTGGACCTCGCTCATGGCCCGGAAGCGCTCCAGCTGCCTCTCCTGGCGCCGGCACTTCTGCTGTACCGTCTTCAGTCTCTTGCGCAGCTTCTCTAGCTGCTCCTGCAGCTGCTCGATGCGTCTCTTCTGCTGCAGCGTGTCCTCCACCGTGTAGTTGTGGTCGCAGGAGATGAAGGCACTGGCGTGGAGGAGCGGACCGGGCTCGGGTTCAGACGGATCCGACAGCGGCAGGCTCAGAGGAAAGGCCAGGTCTGGGCTGAAGCTCTCCTCCAAAGACGCTGCCTGTCAACAACACAACAAACCATGAGCTTTATACTGAGATTTCTCGATTCCTACAACTTTAACTAGTCGACTTGAAAATGTAACTACAACATGATTCGAGTAACTTTATCTTTATTAAACATCTATCTACAGAAAATTCTATTCCAAGCGCATCACGCAATGAGTTGTCAACATTCTTTGCAGAAAAGATGCATGAACTACAACTACATCTTGTACAAACTTGTCTTATACATATTATATGTGGAGAAATATTATGAGGAAAATGGTAATTCAAACTCAAAATGACTGAAAGTATAACACCAGTAGACTATTATTGACTATAAATGTTCTGTAAAAACAATGAACACCAGTCTGCCACCATGATGCAAACATGAGATATCAGACATGGAGTAGTAGTTCTTCACAGGTTTTTTATTTGATTGCTCTGCTTTTGTTTTGTTTTTCCATGTAAACATGGACGCGTTTGACTGTTGCACTCACGTCTCATGCATGAAACGTATCGTACTTATCTGACCGTCATCAATTCGTAGCAGTGAATGAAGAGGTATCATATCCAACACAAGTGTAGTATGGAGTACCTCAAGAGTCAGTACTAGGGCCGTTACTTTTCATGCTTTACATGTTACCCTTGGGAGATATCATGTGTGTGTGTGTGTGTGTGTGTGTGTATGAGTGTAGTATGGAGTACCTCAAGGCTCAGTACTAGGACCCTTACTTTTCACTCATGCTGATGATACTCAGCTCTTTATTTCTATGAGTACCAATTTGCAAAACTAACAGAATGCATAGTTGACATGTTAAAAGAAGTTAACTCCCATCTTCTTGCATGTTTTTCTCTTCCACCGACCGCGTCGCATCTTCAGCAACACAAAAGCACATGCCTCCTAGCGATATAAGCACTCGTGCGGTTAGATTGTTCTTTTCTCTTTACTGTTATCATTGGTATATTGTCAAATTTCTAAAAAATAAAATCGTGCAAAACAAATTTGAATTAATTGATAAAATCGGAAAACAAATCGCCCAGCCCTAGCTCATACAATGACATTACAGGCATCCAATAAGAGCAAAGAGCATATCTGGCAGAACCAATCAGATTCGAGGAGGAGGAGCCTGTTTTACTGAATTATTTTAATGAATCATGTGACTTCAGGACACTGTAGATATACTGTAAGGAAGTCAATTTGATTTATATAGCACATTTAAACATCGCAAAGCTATCCAAAGTGCTTTACAATGTGAAATAAATTTAAAAGAGAAAAGAAAAACAGAAAAGAAGCAAACAAGACAGCCAATAAACAAAAATCAAGTGAGATTAAAATGCTAAGGAAAAAATATACCTTTTCAATCTCGATAAAAAAATGGTAATGGAAGGTGCAAGGCGGCAGTCTAGAGGCAATTTGCTCCACAGACGGGGGGGGCATTGACTGAAAAGGCTCGGTCACCGTTGGTGTTCAAACGGGAACGAGGGACAGATAAAAGAGCCCTGTCAGTGGATCTTAAATGTCTGGTAGATGACAAAGGGATAAGAAGAGCTTCAGATAAGACGGAGCTTGATTGTTAAGAGCTTTAAAGACAAACAGCAGAATCTTAAACTGAACTCTAAATGGACCGGAAGCCAGTGAAGTGAGGATAAAATTATAGTGACATGGTCATATTTATTTGCCCCAGTCTTGCAGGTGCATTTTTTACCAACTGGAGACGATGACTGAGGAAGACAGAGAATCAGTAATACAGTACTATACAGTTATATTTACAGTAATATAAACGTGAGGTAATACAAGCATGAAGAACCTTCTCCACAACTTGAAAAGACAAAAACGATTCAAGTTTGTAAATGACCCGTAATTGATAAACACTGTTCCTAACAACCAAATTAATTTGTTTGTAAAAACATAATTCTGAGTCTATGATGACACCCAGGTTTCTAGCCTGTGAGGAAATGGGGGATGTTTGTGCCCCTGTCAGATGTTGTAACCGTGCAATAAGAACGTTATGATCCACGGTATCAAAGGCAGCTGAAAGAATCAGTACCGCATTTTTACCGGCATCAACTGCAGCCAAACTATAACTGAACACTTTAAGACTCCGTCGTGTTATAAGCAGTGAATCCAGATTACTGTAAGTGCTACAGATTACTACAATGATCAATTTTTTTACTTTTCCTGAGCTCATTTGAAACATTTCAGATAATCGTCTGATAATAGATTATCAGGAAAAAATACAAACTTACTGAGATTAGGAAACAACCCCTTTAAATGCTCGTTAAAGCTTGTTCAGGTGTAAATCTGGGACGGGATGATTGCTCGATTCGCTCGGTGCGTCGGCATAAAATGCTAACGATGTGATGCATTGATTTAAAAAAGTGTGCATCAGATAGAATTTGGCATTAATATCACCATGCATTGTTTTTAACACATTTGCTTCAGTAAAAACGATTTATATATATATATATATAAATAAAACTACTAGTGGATGTGCTATACTTTAATTGTGACCAATATGTTATATATCGATTGATTTTTCCTATAAACTGTTTCTCACAACACTAGACACTGAAGAAAAGCAGAAATTAAAGTCATTAATGCCGATCACGGATCAATCAATCCACCACAACAAACATATTTGTGCCGTTTAATGCATTTGAGGTACATTCTCCATCTGTAAATGTTAGAAAGTCACATATCCATTTAGACGGAACGCAATAGAATTACAGCACAAATGAGTCTCAAAAAAGATTTGTTGTTGGACATTAAATGTGCCTTTTGTAGTATTTTAAGAGTTTTTAATAATAGAGGGGGTATTGTAATGGTTAAATCAAATGTAAGCTAATACGGTTTTACTTATTAACGTCAAATTAGTTAATGTGTATATGTTATAGCAGTTAAAACGTAGTCTTGTTCTTTATTTATTTTCATTTTTTATCTAGTGATGGTTTAAAGAGCAATTTTATATTGCAATCTGAATATCACCCACAGACCCAAGAGCCGTGGATGTGTTTCTGGCCTCGTTAAGTGCA
>CM050414.1:40320666-40340666 GCA_027564155.1 Gymnocypris eckloni scoliostomus | reverse complement strand
CACACTCTCTCTTTCTCTCTCTCTCTCTCTCACACACACACACACACACACACACACACACAGAGAGAGAGAGACACCTAACACACACACACGCGCACACACACACACGCACACACACACTCTGACATCACTGCGCGATTATTTGGCTCAGGCCTTGATGCCGGTGTATTGTGTAATGGAACAAATCGCCCTTGTGCTGGCCGCAGCGCGCAAAGACACATCTGTAAGCTGTTATCAGCAGCAATGACATCAGCTGCCTGAGCTCATTCAGAGAGAGTGTGTGTGTGTGTGTGTGTGTGTGAGAGTGAGTGTGTGTGTGTGTGTGTGTGTGTGTGTGTGTGTGTGTGTGTGTGTGTGTGTGTGTGTGTGTGTGTGTGTGTGTGTGTGTGTGTGTGTGTGTGTGTGTGTGTGTGTGTGTGTGAGTGTGTGTGTGTTGTGTGTGTGTGTGTGTGAGTGTGTGTGTGTGTGTGTGTGTGTGTGTGTGTCTCTCTCTCTGTGTGTGTGTGTGTGTGTGTGTGTGCGTGTGTGTGTGTGTGAGTGTGTGCAGTGTGTGTGTGTGCGTGTGTGTGTGTGTGTGTGTGTGTGTGTGTGAGTGCGTGTGCGTGTGTGAGTGTGAGTGCGTGTGTGTGTGTGAGAGAGTGTGTGCGTGTGTGTGCTGTGATGCTCAACACTGAGACGGTGCATAAGGTCACTAGAATAAGCGGCTGTATGTGAGCCGAGAGCTAAAGGTCTTCCTCCTCTCTCCTCAGAGCGGTTCTCATGGATACGGGACAACATTTGGATGAATGTAAGACAGCACTAGCATCAGGAGAGTGCGGGGTAATCGCTGGAGACCCCATGAACTCAATCCTGTGAAAACAAACCGCAGAGGCTCTAACCTTACTGTCCACAACACGGCTCTAGTCCGGGCAGCGCTCAGCTCAAATGTGAACATCTGAAGAACCTCTGTGTTATTTCTGATGGAGTAGAAGATTGACTTTGTAAAGCTGTCCTATTAAAAATAGACCTGAAGTGACAGAAATATGAATGCGCTACACTGTTATAGTGTTATATGTACACAAGGTTAGGCCGAAACCAGACCAAAGTGACCTTGATTTATCTGTGCATCTCCTTCAGGATGCTTTTGATCGGATAATACTTCGATCGGATTATATCTTAGATTAGAGCCGCCTGCCTTCATTCGGCCTCTCCCAGATCCTCCAGAGAAACGCTCGCGGACACAACAACAACACACACCACGGACACACTCCTTCACATCGGCTAGTCTCCTACATTCACACACGGCCGTGTTTCAGGACTGATTCGGTCAGCATCCCGCCAGGTGAAGCCTTCTATTAAAGGGGTCTTCGGATGCTAAATTCACTTTGAATATAAATGTGTTGGAAGTGTGTGTGCACATCCATCCTATAATAATACAAATCCACACTATTTCCCTATTTTAAAATCATCTTTCTCAAATCAGGCTGTTCTGAGATTCAGAATGATGTAGTTCTGTACAGGCCCCTCCCATGATAGTTGATTGACAGGTCTGTCTTACCATAGCCCCGCCCCCCTGAGTGAGCTGCGAGCAGTGCAGGGAAGACAAGATGACTCAGTTTAAGCGATTGAGGTGTTTTATTGTTGGATGTAATAATGAATCGTCATTAACTCCTGACATCTGAGCTGCTGAAGACACAGAGGATTAACGTTACTTTCACTTAAGTACTGCTACGGAAGAGAGGGGCGGAGTCAGCAGAGCTCATTAGCATTTCAAGCGACACGGACTATAAAATGGCTTGATGAAAACAGCTGGTTTTGACAGGATAAAAAGGTTTTTACTAGTGGTGGGCCGTTATCGGCGTTAACGTGCTGCGTTAACGCGAGACTCTTATCGGCGATAAAAAAAATATCGCCGTTAATCTATTCTCAAAGTTGGGTTGGGAGCTGGGTCTATACTAAGCAAGCTATGATGACTTTCACCCTGATATTTTAGCGCGGATGTATACCTGGCCGAATTGCACTGTAGGAGGCGAGAACGAGTCTTCGAACTAGAGGCTCGCAGTCCGTGATGGACAGATTGTTAACGGCTGGTCTATGTGGTAATACAATCGGGCAGGACATCATTCATCAACCTCAAATATGGCTTTTCATCTGAAAGATGTATGTAGTAACAACTTTACATGGCCGCTCAATATGATGTTAACCTAGAGAAATGTGCGCTATTGAAGTGTTTGTGTGGAAGCGTTTGCTGCAGGACAGGCTCCGGTGCGCTCACTTGCTCTTAAAATCTCCGCTCATTCTTGGTCATACAGATAAAAGTAGCCTAATACATCTTTCGAATCTGTAAAGACTCTACGCTTATTTGTGTGCACTCAGAATAACAACGAAACGTTGCGCTTTTAAGCAAACAGGATGCGCCTAGGTCTCATGTGAACTTGAGAATTCACTCCCGTGTCACCCTCTGCTTCGAACCTGTGTGTATGCCTAACGTTACTGTGAAATTACCACATCAGACGTGACGTGCTAACATGGATGCAGCTATGAAGCCGCCGGGTTTGCTTCAGGGAAAATTTATTTATAAGAAGCTTCCCAATGGAAACTGTAAACAGTTCATCACGACCTCTTATGTTGGCCTACAGTTCAAAATTCATGTTTAACTGAATAAACAGTTAGTAAACACAAGTACATCTTATTGAACATAGTTTATTTTCATCACCAATTATCATAGTAGAACAGCTTTCTCAAGCAGTTTGTGATGCATTTTGGAAACAGGAGATGAGCCCCTGGTCTAATGCGCCACCTGGCTTGAGAAACCCGTTCTCAAAGACTTACTTTTAGTCATTATTTGGGTAGCACACATATTCTGAATGCCTTCGGCAGAATTCAAATGAGCCATTTTAATCTAGATTAATCTAGATTAATTCCAAAATTAATCTAGATTAAAAAAATTAATCTATGCCCACCCCTAGTTTTTACACACCATTGAGACATTTTAACTAAATCATGTTACAGGCTTTTAATTAAGACCCTAAAGAATCAAATCAACTTGTGGAAAACGGGCATCCTCTTTAAATCAAATCAAGTCCAATCTAAAAACAACCAGGTCCATAGGTTTAAAACGTTATTATCTGAACAGCGTTTGGAGGTCTGCTTCACCATAAAATTGAACGTCCCCCATCAATAAAACAGAAAGCAAGCAAACTGAGAAACAGCTCGTGGACCCAATGAGACGCATCTCAATAATCAGATCCACAAGAGCGGATCAGAAAGAGTTCGGTTCTGATGAATCTCCAGATCTACGGCATGCTCGTTTTCCCTTTAGACTCCACACATAAACATTTAGCATTCATCATCTTACATAGAAGCCCAAACTGGATTGCATTCGCTTGGAATCGAACCCGTGGCCTTTCTGAACTACAGGCTCTTGTGCAGAGAGTCAGCTACAGAGAGATAAACATTTGGTATGTTAAGAACTGGATATGTCACTATATAGTGAATATTTGGATATTCTCAGAAATAGCCGTGTTACCATCACACCTTTCAGGCTATTTCTGTACATGACATCTGCTTCTTCTCCGAGTCTTCGTCTGTGCCGTGAAGCAGCAGTGTTTCTTCAAGATACTTTTGTTAGTTTTTTTTTAGTTCAAGATAGTTTTGAGAGCATGTCGTCATTGCAGATATGCATGCCCTGCTGAAATAAACAACGGAAAGCATCACAGAATTAGTATTGGTTTTAATGGAAATGGTAATGGAGCGTGTGGGTCTCAACTGGTAATTGGTGGCTTAATAATAAATCCTAATGGAATATGTCCCAAAACATCGTTTATTTCACGATACAAATCACTGCAAAGCAGCTTTACAGAAAATTAAGCATCTACAATATACAGTATATTTAGTAATAGCTCATCAGTGACTGTACATGTAGCAGAAATGTACAATTATTGATGTAAACACAGGAAAAATTTTTGTTTAGTCTTGTTTTCAGCCAAAATATCTAATTAAAATAGTTTGTTTTCAGAAAAATGTGTCAAATTTTTGCTTGAAACAAAGAAAATTATCTGCCAGTAACAAAATATTGTTATTTAAATCAGAAAACAAGATTATTTTGCTAGTTTCATGAAAAAACTGCACACGCTTTTCTGAAAACAAACAATATTTTTTAAGAACTTTGAGATATTTTGGCTGAAAACAGGACTAATAATTATAACACGATTATATGACGCAATCAAACTTATAGCAAACGCTGGTTCAGGGTCAGCATCGTCTCTTCTCAGATGTTCTGGATCCAGACTGAAGCTTGTGTAATTATGAGATGTTAATCAGAAACAATTAGAGACATAATTAGCGTAGCTGTTGTTCAACCCAAGCTAAAGCATAATATATATATAACTGCAGTACAAGATTATGAGATGCATTATATGAATGTCTTTAATCTAGATTTAAACAGTTTTGATGGTTTGCAATGTTTGTATTGGAAACATTAGTATGTCTGTGATGGGTATTTTCTGCTGAAATAACTGAAATGAACCGTGGTTAATTCACCACAGAGACAGTTTGCTGATAAAACAGTCATAATTTCGGGTAAACATCACACACGGTGGTTGTTTGAGTCAGAAATGTTGTTATCAGTCACGACGAATGCGATGATAAAGCTCGTGGATCTGTGATCATCAAGAGCTATCTCAGAATGACACGGCCTCACGCTTCTTCTGAACTATGATGATAGAAGTGGGATGTGGGGAAGCACCTCCAGATGTTGTGATCGGGCTATCTTCGAGCGGTTACAGGAAGTTATATTTACAGTAGGACGGACCTCCTTCGGTCGTGACTGTACAGTAAGAAGCAGAGCTGTGTGGAAGCGCCGGTGATTTCCTCGGCGCTGCGTCTGCCAGCATGTCCAAGCCATGCGGGAGTGTTCTCTAATAGCAGCATGTGCTGATTACAGCTGTTGTGTGTGAGAGAGAGAGAGAGAGAGAGAGAGAGAGAGAGAGAGAGAGAGAGAGAGAGAGAGAGAGAGAGAGAGAGAGAGAGAGAGAGAGAGAGAGAGAGAGGACACACACACACACACACACAGTCACTCTCTCACACACACACACACACACTCTCTCTCCACAACACACACACACACCACACACACACCTTGATTGATAATGACTCTAATAATACCAATTACACAGTTCAGCCCTTGACTCTCCCTTCTGCCACACAACCTCTAGAAACCATCACAGAAATGATAATGGTTTCTAACATGACAAACCATCAACTTTTAACCATTAAAACCATTCAATTATGGTTTCCTGACGTGGGACATATTCCAATAGGATTGATTAGTTTTAACAAGCCACCAATAGAAGATGACCAATTACCAGTCGAGACCCATGGGCACCATTACAGTTTCCATTAAAACCAATACAAGTCTCATTATAACCAGTAAAACCATTACAATTTCTGTGATGCTTTCTGTAGTTTGTCTTCAGCAGGATGATGTCAGACAGCAGTCATGTCTTTATAGGATAGATATTTTAGTACTACAACATTACATAAGACATAAGCCTTTGTATCTTCTACACGATTGTCCTTCTTTTGGGACCGAGAGCCCGAGCACGGACGTAAGTCTCTGACCCAAACCGGCTGTGTGGGATGAGCGGTGGGCGGAAGAAGAGCGGTAGTCATTCCCAAAAGAGCACAAACTTGTGCTTGACTTGGAGCCTGAAGACATCACTTTGTAAAGTATCCAGCAAATATAAATATATAAACCATGTTTAGAACGGTCTGCTGAGGTTTGGCTTTTATTGGTTTGTGATGGTTTTCAACAGTTCTTGTTTTGGGATCCGAGACCCGTTCTTCATACGTCGCTTATTACATCCGAGATCATATATGTCCCTCGAGCACAGAAGCATCAAAACCAGCACAGCTATATTTGTAGCAATAGTCAACAATACAGTGTATGGGTTAAAATTATAATGTTTTTATTTACTACATTAAAACATCATTTTTGATTAGTAATATGCATGGCCAAGAATTTCATTTGAACAACTTTAAAGATGATTTTCTCAATATTCAGATGTTTGTTCACCCTCAGATTCCATATTTTCAAATATTGTCCAAACCATACATCAATGGAAAGCTATTTATTCAGCTTTCAGATGATGCATAAATCTCAATTTCATAAAAGTGACCCTTATGACTGGTTTTGTGCTCCACATATTATGCATGTAAGACTCTAATACAACTACAAAGTCATTATTTTATGACGAATAAATCTTTCATTGAGTAAAACTGGCAGTGTCTGTATTATACAAGACTACATCACATTTGATTATTATTTTTAAATGGTAAATTATTGTCCGTAGGATACTCTTGTAATAATGTAGACAGATTTTAAGCATCGATTCTGCTTAAACAGACTGCGATCTAATCCCGTTTACATTAAATAAGCAGGTTATGACAACAACGAACGGATGAGCATTGAAGAACCAACCAATCCGAGATCAATCCGGTCAACAATCGTATCCAGCTAACGGATGAAGAACAGGCCCCAGGTCAGTTTCCAGCTCCTCAGCTGTGACTTTTACTTTCACAATGACCCAGACGGCCGTCCCTTGTGCTTTCCTGGAAGCACCGCTTGTCTTTAAGGGAAAGGCTGTGACACGCTGGGTGGGCGGCTGCGCTTCTCGTACTTACAGGACCTGGCCGAGGCACAGATTGTGTTTATGACTCTCGTTAAGAAAACCGACTAATGACTTTTGCCCCAGACTGTCGTGTCATATCTCAAGCATGTACTGACACTGGATTATGGCATTAAAGAAAAGCACGAGCAAGACAGGTTTTCAGAAACCTACTCCGCTTTATTGTTGATTAAAAAAGACAACAGCATTTGAAGACCGCGTGTTACTGAGATGCAAATAAAGCAGCGAGGCAAGTCGCCTCTTAGTCACACGTTCCCGTCAAGCCCGCGTTTAACCAACAGTCGCTCGAGTCTTGGTGTAATTCTCTCCAAAACATGTATACGAGGACGTCAAAATCTCTCTTCCCCATCATCATCATCCTCATCAAACTTCTTTCGCTTAGAATACTCAGTCATAGAATCTAATTTGGGACTGAGAAGATAATCTGCACACACACACAGAGTAAACTCATTTTCAATATGTGTATATATATATATATATATATATATATATATATATGACACACGGTAAAGAAAGATTTCTTCGATTTAAGAAACACATCCATATACTCCCAATGTCCCGGGAAACAACACAAGAGTTAGGGTTAAAATAGAGGAACGCAGGATAATCAGCAACAAACTGGAGCACAAATACACCAACCGTGTACGAACAAATAAAACACCACACCGCTCTGTCAAACCACTTCAATAAATAAAGAATTCGGAATGATACAAAGTAATACAACACTATACTCAAAACAGGTTTGTACAAAAATACAATACGTTCGTGACATCAAAAACTGTATTCAAGTTTTGAAAAATAAATATCTTGGTTATCTGACAGTTCGAGTATCCCTATGAATCATCTCCATCCGAATGGATAAAGATATATAAATAATATGATCTGCATCTCCGGTACGAACGGCAGACGTACAGGACTATTTAACGCAAAAGCAAGTCGACTTTCGCTCATTTGTTATTTTAATAAACATCGTTGTAGTTCAGCTATACACAGAGGATAAATATCACACATCATTTATGTGCAATTGTGTACAATCCCCCCCCCCCCTCAAAATAATCACGGAGTTAGTATCCCGACCGTTTTCTTCCTCTCCTCGGAAAGTAACAAATACAAATTCAGTATAAATAAAATTGCTTCATGAGCTAAATACTATTGATTAAAAGCCCTTTTGTTGTCGTTGTGATTTCTGGTCAGTTTTGACTCTTGGTGCATTTTCCCATTTCGTTAATCAAGAGTTGGTTTTCCTCGCCGTTACTCTCGATTAATACTCATAAACACACGATCAACCCATTATTAGAGCGTATCCCCGACGGGAGATTACAGTGCAAAAGGTCTCGAAGTGCTATTTAAAGTTTTGCACAGTACCACGATCCTTTATCTCTTTGCGTATAACTTAGCGATATTTAACGGTAATAAAATCGTATAAAAACTTTTTTTCTCATATATTCACAAATTGCACAATATCAAGCATATGCTGTAATGTTGAGATGACGGTTAAACCAAGAACACAAGTGACTTCTCAAAGCAGTATAAAGGGATCGGGTCTCGTCCACGCTTGTTACGAGTCCGTCAGGTGCTTCGGAGAAAAGTTTGCATTAAAGTGCAACGATTTTAGAAACACAAACGTTTGTCCATTGACTGAACGTCCAGATGCTGATTATAATTTCCAAGTGAACCAAATAAAGAGACAAGTATTCAAGTGCAGAATTCCTACTTTGTGTTCCCTTTACCGCTGTGTATTTGCATCCCTGTCGCTTTGGAGTCCCAAGAGCGTCTGAAGAACGGAGCATGTGCAGGACGGTCAATCCCGGAGCGATGGAAAGCGGCGTCGCTCTCATGCACGGGTCTCCCCCACCAGCAGAAGTCATTAGAAAAGCCTCTTGTGGTTTCAGCAGCTGGCACTCTCCCCGCTCTTAGCCGAGCCGACGGCGATCTGGCAGCCATTAGTGACGTGATTCATGACTTTCTGTTTGAGCTGAGCCACCTGCTCCCTCAGGATGCTGGCGGTGGAGGCCAGGTCCGAGTTCTGCGTCTTGAGCACCTTGACCTTCTCCTCCAGCCGCGAGATCCTCTCCAGCTTGCGCTTGCGGCACTTGGAGGCGGCGATGCGGTTCCGCAGCTTCTTCCGCTCCATCTTGATCCGCTCCTGGCTCTCCAGGTCGATGGGCGAGATCGAGGGTGGGGAGCTGGGCAGGTGTGGCACCTCGGGAACCGTCTGTGGGGCGTCCGGCCCCCGGGGCGAGGCGTAGGCCATATGGCCGGCGCCGGGGTAAGAGGCAGGCAGCTGGTTGGGGTTGTAGCTGCTCAGGTTGGTGTACATTGGCATGTCTGCGCTCTGCATCAGGTTCCTTTGGTAGGGGCCCTGGATAGAGGCGGAGGGCGACATGGGAGCCCCCACCAGCTGGTTCTGCTTGTGCAAGTCAGCCAGAGCTTGGACGAAGCCGTCTGCAAATCCCTCCTGCTCGTTCGTGGCATGGTTTCGGTACATGAAGGGATTGGCAGACGCGTTAGGAGCCGGGCTTGTAGTAACCAGCCCCTGGTTAGACTGGATTATCAGGTGCTCCAGATCCGGAGAGGACAGCTTCAGGAGGTTCATATCGGGAGAAGACATCATGCCCAGACCGCTGGGGCTGTTGAGTTTCAGGCTGGAGGCGTTTCCAATGCCGTTGGAGAAATTATGCGGCATGCTGTTCTTCTTGCTCATGATCTTGTGACCTTGGTATCGATCGTAGTCTGGAATTTGGCCGAAGTTTGGAACGCTATCATCATGATAGAAAGGCGTTTCCATCTTACCCGTCATTGAAACAGCAAGACGGATTCCTCACAAGACATAATACGGAGAGAAATTATCTGAGCGGTGTGTTTTCAGTCATCCACCATGGAAAGAAATGAGTTGGGCATTCAGAAATCCTCAGCGTTAATCCTACAAAAGAGTAGAAACATGGAAGATGAGGAAAATAAACCAAGGGCTGCCGAAGTAAACAACCACTGAAATCACAATTCTGATGGTCAAATCAAAACCCACACACACAACCACAACACACACACGCGCGCTCTCTCAGACAGACAGACAGACACACACACACACACACACACACGCTCTCTCTCTCTCACACACACACACTCTCTCTCTCACACACACACACACTCTCTCTCTCTCTCTCTCTCTCACACACACACACACACACGCACACACACACAGTTTCTTCTCCTCGATGCACACACATCAAAGCGATCTCTAAATGATCAGACTGTCATTAAAAGCACGAGATCTTCCGTCAATAAAGACTCTGTTGGCTCTCCTGGGCTTCATCCAAACACAGCTGAGCGCTTCTCTTACACTTTCTCATTCACTTCGCCACATGCTCGTTAGTAAAAATCCCCCAAAATCCCAAAGCACACACACTGGAGAATACACGGGCGGATCGAGCCCCTTACTGTGAGCAGATGAAGAAACAATCCACTGCGTCAACGCTCCGGTTAGTCAGGCTGGAACGCGACAGAAGCGCACCCCACGCAGCGATGAATCAAGCGCGGCTCCGCGTCCTCTCCTCGTCTGCTCGCTGTCAGAATGACTGTGGGACTTTCTGCTCGGCTGATTATTAATAATACACGCCCTTCCAGTTCTCTTCTGTTCCTGAAACTCGCATGACAGTCAGTCAGACGCGCCTCCTCCCGCGCGGAGCGTCGCGTTTATTGGCCGCTGGAGCGCTTGCGATGTTCGCGTCGCTCGGAGGGTCACGTGATCATGCGCCGCTGTAATAAGCACACGCGCGCTGAATATTACGCGTTTGTTAAATGTCAACCAAAATGCCAGTTGTTTTTGACAGACATGGACTTTCTCTCACAGTTTTTTTAAATGAGCTCGAGTTGCACGTTTTAAAGGAAGAATTGTTGTGCCACAGGGCTGAGAAAAATACAGCAAAAACACTGAATTAAATAGAATTAAAAACGTTAGAAAGCATGTACATTAAACACAGCCAGCTCAAACAATGTCATAGGCTATGTCTCACAAATGTGTTCAGTATATTTCCAAATGCCTTAAAAGGTTGCTTAAAGACATAAAGAACACTTTATAGGTTGTGATCTGATTAATATTATATTTAATTCTTTGCATCATTTCTATTCCTCTGTCAAATTATACACCATAATTATATCTATTTTAGCTTGTGCATCGACTTAAAAATGGGCATTGTGTATGAATATTGTGGGTCTTATGACAATTTGCCTGTGATGTGCATCGTTTGTAAATCAGTTTGGTAAAAAGCATCATCTAAATACAACCATTGTGAAAAGGTACTCTAAAAACACACACACACACACACACACACACACACACACACACACACACACACACACACACACACACACACACACACTCTCTCCTCTCTCTCTCTCTCACACACACACACACACACACACACACACACACACACACACACACATACACCACACACACACATCCTATCTATCTCTCTCTCTCACACACACACACACACACACACACACACACACACACACACACACACACACACACTCGCTCTGCTGTCCTACACAGATAACATGACCTCCACATGTCTGTTTTTAGAGATTAGCCCACACCTTGCTCTTAGGTAAGTCTGGTGGGAGGTTACAGCGATCAGAGCAGGACTAGTGTGGGTCGGTTAGCCTCCAGCGAGTCTGACATGTTTGGCCTGGTTTCGCTCCCCAGATTTCAGCTTCACTTCCTTTCTGTATTAGTTAAGGTGATCTGTGTGTGTGTGTGTGTGTGTGTGTGTGTGGTGTGTGTGTGAGTGTGAGTGTGTGTGTGTGTGTGTGTGTGTGTGTGTGTGTGTGTGTGTGTGTGTGTGTGTGTGTGTGTGTGTGTGTGTGTGTGTGTGTGTGTGTGTGTGTGTGTGTGTGTGTGTGTGTGTGTGTGTGTGTGTGTGTGTGTGTGTGTGTGGTGAGGAGTGTGTGTGTGTGTGTGTGTGTGTGTGTGTGTGTGTGTGTGTGTGTGTGTGTGTGTGTGTGTGTGTGTGTGTGTGTGTGTGTGTGTGTGTGTGTGTGTGTGTGTGTGTGTGTGTGTGTGTGTGTGTGAGTGTGGTGTGTGTGTGTGTGTGTGTGTGTGTGTGTGTGTGTGTGTGTGTGTGTGTGTGTGTGTGTGTGTGTGTGTGTGTGTGTGTGTGTGTGTGTGTGTGTGTGTGTGTGTGTGTGTGTGTGTGTGAGAGTGTGTGTCTGTGTGAGTGTGTGTGTGTGTGTGTGTGTGTGTGTGTCTAACATCAGATCTCTTCAAGGTCATCAGATAAACCAAGCCTTTCCTTGTTTATGTGACTAGATTAATTTAAAAATAATAACTGCTTATGCATACATTACTCAGAGAGTTGTTTGCATATCCTTCTGTGTTGTGCAGCAGCGTGGCATTGCATAATATATCAAACTGTAACGTTCACATCCACACAACATGTTTGGTTTCAATTGATCAATTCAGCAATAACCCTTGCATCCATTCTGGGCTGTTTTAGTTCTAATGGAGAGAAATATGAAAAACTTTGCTTTTATAAATTTGCTATTATTTTCATTTTCTGTGTGCTGCACAATTAAGTCACCATATAATGAGATATCGTTTTGCTGGATTACAGAAAAAGGGAGAAGCTGGTGAAGCAAACCATCTGAGTGAAAACTCCAGAGCACAAATTGAGCATTTCAAAGGCACACAAACTAATAAACTATCCGTGAAGCTTTAATTAAATAATCTTTCGGCCCATTTACGCCTGATGTGAAGAGAGCTCTGAAACTTGTGTGCATGTCAAATATCTCAGCCTGTTTGCCATCGTGCATGTCTGGATGTTGTTGTCCACCTCAGAAAGGCTCAAATGAAAGCAGACTCGCTTGAATGCACATAAATGAGCTGCGCTCGATCAGAGAGACACTGAACGCACGCCAGGGACTCGTTAACTACTTCTGTTGCTTTCATCGTCAGCTTCAGCGTGATGTCATCAAACCATCAGAAGAGTTAGAGACACGTGCGACTCGATATGTTGTGACAGTAAATCACAGACGTGTCAACAGATCCAGTCCAACACATCAAAGCTCAGATCCAGTGCAGCAGTTTCTCTGCTAATAGCTGAAGTAACAGTGGAAGGGGAAAACAGCACCTCTCCTGAATGCAGACTGTATTTATTTACCACTTTGTCTTGCCACACATCTGAGTGGAATAAATGAACCTGTTCAGTGCACGAGTCTTTTGAACAAACAGCCATGAGGTAGCGTCTGACGCGGTAGAATAAACATGTGTTTGTGTCGAGACAGAGCTGTGTGTGTGTGTGTGTGTGTGTGTGTGTGTGTGTGTGTGTGTGTGTGTGAGTGTGTGTGTGTGTGTGTGTGTGTGTGTGTGTGTGTGTGTGTGTGTGTGTGTGTGTGTGTGTGTGTGTGTGTGTGTATGTGTGTATGTGTGTGTGTGTGTGTGTGTGTGTGTGTGTGTGTGTGTGTGTGTGTGTGTGTGTGTGTGTGTGTGTGTGTGTGTGTGTGTGTGTGTGTGTGTGTGTGTGTGTGTGTGTGTGTGTGTGTGTGTGTGTGTGTGTGTGTGTGTGTGTGTGTGTGTGTGTGTGTGTGTGTGTGTGTGTGTGTGTGTGTGTATGTGTGTGTGTGTGTGTGTGTGTGTATATATGTGTATGTGTATATGTGTGTGTGTGTGTGTGTGTGTGTGTGTGTGTGTGTGTGTGTGTGTGTGTGTGTGTGTGTGTGTGTGTGTGTGTGTGTGTGTGTGTATATGTGTGTGTGTGTGTGTGTGTGTGTGTGTGTGTGTGTGTGTGTGTGTGTGTGTGTGTGTGTGTGTGTGTGTGTGTGTGTGTGTGTGTGTGTGTGTGTGTGTGTGTGTGTGTGTGTGTGTGTGTGTGTGTGTGTGTGTGAGGGTTAATATTTGACAGGAATGAAAATGAGGCTGTGAGGGACTGAAGTACAGCGCTTTTAATGAGTCGTGCTGTTGTTTAACAACATACCATCCGTTTAGATGAAAACAAGAAAAAAACTCAGTTCTGAAAGTTGTGAAAATGACTCAATCTGTGATTTTCTTACAGTGCGTGCTATTGAAAAGACTGTGTGTCCTTTTTCATCCATATTATATTCAATATGCATCCCTGCAGCACAGAAGCAGTCATAAGCAGCACAGCTATATTTATAGCAATAGACAACAATACATTGCATGACTCAAATTTATACATGTTTCTTTTATGCCAAAAATCATTAGGATATTAAGATCATGTTCCATGAAAATATTTCCTACCGTAAATATATCAAAACTTAATTTTTGATTAGTAATGTATTGCTTTAACAACTTTAAAGATGATTTTCTCAATATTTTGATATTTTTGCACCCTCAGATTCCAGATTTTCTAATATTGTCCAAACCACACATCAATGGAAAGATGACTTATTTATTGTTTATATGTATAAATCTCATTTTTTTTAATGGATCATTATAACTGGTGTGGTCCAGGGTCACATATAAGCTGACTAAGGTCTATAAACGACTGGAAAGATCTACAGTGCAGGTGTTCTGTGATCGTGTTCAGTACTGATTGAAATGCATTTGTATGGTCGTGTTTGTTGTCATGCGCTGATCGACACACAGAGATGCAGTGTTTGTTGTGATCGGGGTTCGAGTCTCCCACACGTTACTCTCTGTTCTCTGCAGTCCTATTTCTTTCCTTGTTTTCCAGCTCCTGTTAGTTCTGAGATAACCTAGTTAGTTCCAGAGGACGGTGTGTTTGAGCTCAATGGTGCGTTCCTCGATGGTGTGTCGCTTCAGGACCAGCGCTGTTGACTCAAGCTGCAGTGACGTCTCAGGATCTAGAGCAGGAGGGAGATTCTGGTTGTAGGTAATCATTACTTGAGACTGCTCATTAAGTGTCACAGGATGATTCACATCAGTGAGGTGTAATCACAGCGGCAGGGTTACTCCATGCTTTGTCGTCTTATCCGTGCTAAATATATTTAAGTGTTTACAGTATCTGCACTGTAAAAAAATCACCATGAATTTAACGGTAAACGACCGTAAAAATTATACAGTAACAACTTGTTAAATGGTTAGCGGTAAGTTCGCCTATAAGGTGAAAAACTGTATCGGACGGTTACCATTTTTACAGTATTTTACCGTTTTTTTTTACCGGATGTGAAAAAGAACATATAATTTACAGTAACTGCGTTATTCCTTGCATTGCATTTTACTTTTTTGTTGTTGTTGAAATAACTATGTTTCTTAGTTTTGTCTGTTACATCTAATGTTGTTAAATAGTTGTTTATTGCATTATTTAATTTGTTTAGTTATGACACTGTGTGTCTTCTATATAAGTTAGTATTTAGTTCATTATGTGACTTTCTCATCAGCTCCTTATTTGTATCAGTGTATTACAAAGATACTGAACATATTTCAATACTTCAATAGGTTGGTATATTAACATTATATCAGTTAATTACGGTATTTAACTGTTATGGATGACATATACGCATTTAGCAGACATTTACGCATTTTAGTAGGGCTTTTGTCTCCCAAAGTTACTTACTGTTCTCCAGGTTATACATTTTCATTAGTATGCATGTTTCTGGGAATCGAACCACAAGTTTTTGCACAGCTGGACGCAATTTTCTACCACTGAGCCACACAGGAACATATGGATGATGGAGGACCAGACTGGATCTAGAGCAGACGAGATGGATGTAGATCAGATAGATAGATAGACAGATAGATAGATAGATAGATGATTCTGTTTGAATCATGAAAGAAATGGACATATGAAAGATGAGACTCACAAGTAACAATATATAAAACAATATAAGAATCTAATGCAGATTCGCAGTGGTTACAATGCTGTATTTACCGTTAAAACCTTTAAGGTGTTTAACAGACGCCGAATGAAGCGAATAAATCGCTTTTATCGCGATTTAGATAACATTTTAGTCGCCTATTAGTTGTTGAAATATTATTCTATGTTGAAATTACTACACAACAGTGAATTTGAGCATGAGTTGTTAGCGACACGTGTTGCTAGAGCAAGTATGTAATGTGTTATCAAAGCTCCTTTGTTAAGCAGTGTGTCAATATGTTAGTCATTATTCGCCAATAGCGCCGATTGTCTATCGTGTTATTGCATTGACTTAACATGTAAATGTAGTTTGCGGTTGGCGCTTATTATGTGAACGCATTCATTGACGGTATTCCCAAACAAGCTTTTAACCAGTCTTAAGCAGACTCAAAGCGCTACATTTCATCGGGTATCAGTAAATTTTTACAGTAGAGCCAAAACCCTGTGCCAGTCACAGCTGGAACATATGATGGATGTGATGGATGGATGGATGGATGGATGGATGTGTGATGGATGGATGTGTGTGATGTGATGGATGTGTGGATGGATGGATGGATGGATGGATGGATGTGATGTGATGTGATGGATGGATGTGATGTGATGTGTGATAGTGTGTGTGTGTGTGTTGAAATGGATGTGTGTGTGATGTGTGTGTGAATGTGTGTCTGTGTGTGTGTCTGTGTGTGTGTGTGTAAAACAATGCTGTGTGTGTGTGTGTGTATAGCAGAGACAGCGCGTCAGAGAGCTTAAAGTGATATTGATGTTGGCCTTGGCTTCATGAATGAATGTTCGTGAAATTGAACACAGTTAATAACTAGTGTTTTCTAAGTCGCAGCTCCAGTATATAATGGCTACTCGCTTGCCATCTCCTCATTAGACCACTAATAAATGCATCTGTACAGATTATGATTATAATAAAAGAGTTTTGTTTTCTATATGTTTTATGTCGTACACTTAATAAAGCTTTCTATAGATATATTTATCATGTCTCTGATAAACATGCAAGATCGCTGGTCGTGTGCTACTTTAAAACAAAACTTACACAGTAAAAATGCTCAAATGTTTTTCAAATTACCTTATTAAAAGTAAAACAAAAACAACCACTTTGATTTCACACAAAACTGTATATGTATTCTGAGCTGTGTGTGTGTGTGTGTGTGTGTGTGTGTGTGTGATGTGAGTGTGTGTGTGTGTGTGTGTGTGTGTGTGTGTGTGTGAATGTGTGTGTGTCTTGTCAGTGTGTGTGTGTGTGTGTGTGTGTGTGTGTGTGTGTGTGTGTGTGTGTGTGTGTGTATGTGTGTGTGTGTGTGTGTAAGTGTGTGTGTGTGTGTGTGACATGTGTGTGTGTGTGTGTGTGTGTGTGTGTGTGTGTGTGTGTGTGTGTGTGTGTGTGTGTGTGTGTGTGTGTGTGTGTGTGACTGTGTCTGTGTGTGTGTGTGTGTGTGTGTGTGTGTGTGTGTGTGTGTGTGTGTGTCTGTGTGTGTGTGTGTGTGTATCTGTGTGTGTGTGTGTGTGTGTTGTAATCTGTGTGTGTGTGTGTGTAATGTAATTGTGTTTAACTCATCTAGAATGAGCTTTGTCATTGTGTGTCATGCACAGCTGTGTCATGTTGCCTGACATGATGTTTTTTTATCATGTCTAAATTGATCAAACACGCTATGATCAGCTGGTCGTTAGCTACTTTAAAAAACAAAAACTTACATTTAACGAAAAAAATGCTCCAAATGTTTTTCTAAATTACCTTATTAAAATAAACGAAACAAAATACAACCACTTTGCCATTTCACACAAAACTGAAGTATTGTAACTGCTGAAACAGCTGTTTTGGGAGAAGGGAAAATAAAACACGGGCTCGGGTCGCTGACTCTGATGAGCTGTCGGACACGGGCCGGGCTTGGGCCTATATTTTAGGCCTCTGCACGGCTCTAATCTACATGTCTACTAACTCTCAGTAGGATAGGTTTAGGGTTAGTTGACATATATTGCACATTTCTCACAGTCAGTATGTTGTGTGATCAAAATAAAAATATTAAGCAGACTATCTAATGACTGCAAGTTGACATGTAGTTACGAAGGACTAATGAAATAAAGTGTTACTCAAAGCAGACCTTGCTTAATTAGTGTCCAGTAGGGCTGTAGTACTCGAGTCCGGACTCGAGATGTTTTTCTATCGTCTCGGACTTGTCTTGGACTCGTTGGTATTTGGACTCGGACTTGGTCATTGGACTCGCCAAATGTTCTAGTTGGCCTCGACTGAGTCCAGCAATATACGCTTTTTTTTTCTCTTTCAAAACAAAACCATTAATCTGGCTCGCTTCTTGTTCGGAAAATGGGTAATGTAATTGGTTTAACTCCATCTAGAATGAGCTTTGTCATTGGTCGCCATGCACAGCTGTGTCATATATGCCTGGCTCTGAGTGTGCGCGCTGCGCAGAGGCATACATAATTTTTATTTTGGCCACAGACATGATGTCGGCAAGTTGCATAATACAGTTTGGTTTGACAAAGTTCGTTGAGTTTTCCCTCTCAGTTTCCTTCGCTTTTAAATACCTTATTAATGCCCGTGCGCATTTAGCTTTCACTTTCATTTCCAGTCAATCTATAACTTACAACAACACATTTTCTGCAATAAACATAGGACTTTAATTAACAAAACGAATAAAAATACACAACTACCATGCTATAAGCCCTAATATAAAATACCAAACTTACAAAATGTTTAAATGTAAAAAAAAAAAAGAAAATCACCAAACGCTGTGGCACCAAATGAATAAGACAAATAATGAATAAGAGCAAAACGATCCGATTTTAGCGATTCATTCGAATTTAATATTTTACCACAATTAGATTTTTTATAATTGAGGAATCGTGATTTTGAATAGAAATATTACCAAACGCTAGAATTAGAGAAAAGAACAATCCAACCGCATGTCACATGCTTAACCGCTCACGTGTGATGCTCTCTAGATGCCATTCACACAGAGTGTGCTTTTGTGTTGACGCAGGCAGTGGAATAGAAAAATGCAAGATAGAGGGATATGGAGTAAATGTGCGAGTAACCCACATGATTCACTCTCTTCTGGTTGCCACAGAAACATCCGTTGAATGTCAAGTTTGGACACTGCGCTGGTTTAGAGCCATCGAGCAGAGAATGCACAATACAGCAGAGAGAACAATGAAGGCAAACACAGAATTAGAGATGTGCTGGTGTCCCTACAGGCTTCTTAACTAGCTTAACCAGGCATGGCTATGTTGACCAGACACTCAAACCAGCACTAACCAGTAGTGTGTGAGACACTGAGGACTGATTGAGGACGAGTGAGGACGGGTGAAGATGAAGTTACTCACCACACTGCGAGTCGTTCACTGTAAACAAAAAAATACCGTTACATTTATGGTAAAAAAACGGCAGCTGTGGATACCGCAATTCTACCGTAAAAAATATGGTAACAACGTTTTACGGTTTTATGGTTTTAAATTAAAATTAATAGTATTTTAATTAATTAATACAAATCAGTACATTTAAAATGTACAGTTCAATACCGTAATTAACTGATGTAATGTTACTAAAGCAACCTGAAATCTGTTTTGTGTCTGTGATACACTGATGACCACCAAAAGCAGGTGTTGATGAGAAAGTCACATGACGAGCTAAAGCCAATCACAAGCAGCTTTAAATATTAATATATATATATGTAGTGTTGTGTTTTTTTGTAACTGTTCCAGCAAACTTTTCTTTGTGTTTAACAATTGAAATGGTTTCCAAATGATTTATTTAATTAGGTAAACGATTGTTTATATTTTATTTTAAGTGTATGGTCTTTATTTGTTTACCTTGTGGAACAATATAAAAATATGTGTTTTTGTTTATCGTTGATATTTTGAGTTATTCCGGGAGTGACGTCATTGATAATGGACCGGTCTCGCCTGCTCTCTCTCAGAACAGCCTGCATAAACAAGTGAAAATGTGCTTTATTAGTTGACGTTTTGAGTTTGTATTAATCATAAAGGTGTTATGATACTGAAACGAGTAAGCATATATTTACCCGTTGACGATTTTGATGTATATTCAGAGTTTTACGAACGCAAATGTTCGTTTCATGTTGCCGCCTGCGCGCCAAAATTGAGCGTGGGTTTTTCCGTGTTAATAAGTGTTCAATCATATAATTGTTGGTGGATTGAGTGCGCGGGAATGTCATTGAGTGCAGTAAAAGTGGGAAACTTATTTTAATGTCAAAATGTATGTTTATAGAGAAATCTGTGTATATGAATGGCAGTTGCAATTAAGGAGGACGTTTTTTTTTTTGCATCCTTCAGCTGAATCACAGCGAGTCTGAAAGGGTGGGGGGTTAATTGTCTGTCCTCTTTTAATAAACTACAGACTCGCTTCCCCAAAGAGCCTGGGATTGGTGGTCTATTTGTGGTGCAAGTCCGCTACATATATAATATGCACAGTGCCATTCACAAACACTAATCACCATCATGGTAACAC
>CM050414.1:40308166-40315666 GCA_027564155.1 Gymnocypris eckloni scoliostomus | reverse complement strand
AGAGATTGATGTGGTGGAGTTACCTCTCGGATTGGACGAACTTGTGGATTTGGCCTTACGCGCGTGGCATGCGGCTTCAGCAACGCGATCTTCGCGGTCGACGCAAGTTAACACCGAGATATCCTTTCTTCGACACCGGCGATACGGTCGGTCACTCGTCGGTTGACGAACCCATGCAGGTGGGTAGAGCTCGGCTCTCCCGGGAGGAGAGAGATCGTCGGAGGACGAGGGGACTATGTTTATACTGTGGCGCGGCTGGCCATTTCCTGGTGAAGTGCCCCGTAAAAGACCAGGCCCGACAGTAGGTCTGAGGCTACTGTCGGGCGGGGTATCTCTCAACAAAGCCTCATCCACCACCCTCCTCCCGGTGAGGTTGCAATGGGCGGCCGAACGACATGAGGGGACGGCGCTGCTAGACTCCGGAGCCGAGGGTAACCTGCTGGACATTTCCCTGGCCCAACTCCTTCACATTCCCTTGGTTCCCCTCCGTCACAAGATCTCTGTCAGCGCCCTTAATGGACAGTCACTTCCTCCGATCAGTCTCTCCACGGTACCCATCACCCTCGTCACCTCAGGCAACCACTCAGAGACCATCACGTTCCTCGTCACCCACTCACCCCTGGCCCGGTGGTGTTGGGTCACCCCTGGCTCACACAGCACAATCCTCGGGTGGATTGGGGTCGGCACACCGTGTCGGAGTGGAGTCGAGCCTGCTATGCCTCTTGTCTTGTGTCTGCTGGTTTTTCTGTGTGTGATTCTGTGTTGCAGGAGGAGATGGGGAACCTGTCTAACGTGCCCGAGGAGTATCTCGACCTGAAGGAGGTGTTCAGTAAGTCCAGGGCCGCTTCTCCCTCCTCATCGTCCCTACGACTGTGCTATAGACTTAGTACCAGGTATGTCTCCGCCTAAGGGCAGATTATACTCGCTTTCTGTTCCGGAAAGGGAGGCCATGGAGAAATATATTTCTGATTCTCTGACAGCCGGGTTCATCCGCCCCTCTTCTTCTCCAGCGGGGGCAGGATTTTTTTGTCGCAAGAAGGATGGTTCTCTGCGACCTTGTATTGACTACCGGGGCTTGAACAACATCACGGTAAAGAATACCTATCCTTTGCCGTTGATGTCTTCAGCCTTCGAGAGGTTGCAGGGAGCATCCATCTTCACTAAGTTAGATCTTAGAAACGCTTATCATTTGGTTCGCATAAGAGAGGGGGATGAGTGGAAGACCGCGTTTAATACCCCCAGAGGGCATTTTGAATATTTGGTTATGCCTTCGGGCTCTCTAACTCTCCCCGGTCTTCCAGGCACTCGTCAATGACGTGTTGAGAGATATGGTCGATCAGTTCATATATGTCTACCTGGATGACATATTGATTTTTCTTCTTCTCTCCAGGAACATGTTCAACACGTCAGACGAGTGCTCCAGAGGTTGTTAGAGAATGGGCTTTTGTCAAGGCGGAGAAGTGCGTTCCATGCACAGTCGGTTCCTTTCCTGGGTTTCATAGTGTCGCCGGAGGGGGTTCGCATGGATCCTGACAGGGTTAAGGCTGTGGTAAATTGGCCAACCCCTGATTCCCGCAAGGCCCTGCTGAGGTTTCTGGGGTTCGCTAATTTTTACCGGCGTTTTATTCGCAATTTCAGCCAACTAGCCGCCTCCTCTGACTGCCTTGACCTCCACCAAGATGGCGTTCAGGTGGTCGAATGCAGCCGAGGCCGCATTTACCAAACTCAGAGGCCGCTTCGCTTTGGCTCCCATTCTCCGGGCCCCTGATCCCACACGCCAGTTCGTGGTGGAGGTCGACGTCAGAGGTGGGGGTAGGTGCAGTGCTATCCCAACGGGCCACCTCGACGACAAAGTGCATCCCTGCGCGCTTTTTCCCATCGACTGTCTCCTGCCGAACGCAATTACGACATCGGTAACAGAGAGTTGCTGGCCGTCAAGCTAGCGTTGGAAGAATGGCGCCACTGGTTAGAGGGTTCGGGGTTCCTTTCATAGTTTGGACCGACCATAAGAATCTTGAATATATTCAGTCCGCCAAACGTCTTAACTCCAGGCAGGCTCGTTGGGCACTATTTTTCGGACGCGTTTGATTTTTCCATCTCCTATCGGCCGGGTTCTAAGAACATCAAGCCCGATGCCTTGTCACGCATTTTGACATTTCGGACCGCCCGGTGTCTCCCGAGTGCATTATACCTGAGAGATTGGTTGTCTCTGCAGTCACTTGGGAGATCGAATCGAAGGTCCGCACGGCCTGAAGGGTAACGCCCCCCGCCTGATGCCCAACGGGCCGGTTGTTTGTGCCGGAGGGTTACGGTCCAACGTCATCCAATGGGGTCACTGTTCCAACGTGGCTTGTCATCCAGGAATCGGTCGCACCATGTTTTTGATTAAACAACGATTCTGGTGGCGGGCCATGGCTCGCGATATCCGAGAGTTTGTTTTGGCCTGCTCAGTCTGTGCTCGGGGTAAGACTTCAATCGACCTCCAGAGGGGTTACTTCAGCCGCTGTCAGTCCCTTCGAGACCCTGGTCCCATATCGCGCTAGATTTCGTTACTGCCCTCCCACCCTCCCTGGGTAATACGGTTGTTTTAACCGTAGTGGACCGGTTCTCGGCCATTTTATTCCCTTGCCCAAATTGCCCTCAGCCAAGGAGACAGCGGTTACGGTAGTTGATCACGTCTTTTCGCATTCATGGCCTCCCGGCAGACGTGGTTTCGACAGGGGTCCCCAATTCGTGTCCAAATTTTGGAGAGAGTTTTGTCGACTACTGGGGGCGACTGTGAGTTTGTCTTCTGGGTTTCACCCTCAGACCAACGGTCAGACTGAGCGGGCCAACCAGGATCTCGAGAGGGTGTTGCGATGTTTGGTCACTCAGAATCCCACTTCCTGGTGTCAGCAACTTTCATGGGTTGAGTACGCTCACAACTCGTTACAGGTGTCGCCCACGGGCCTTTCGCCGTTGAGTGTAGTTTAGGTTACCAGCCACCTCTTTTCCCTAGTATGGAATCCGATCGCGGTCCCTCTGCTCACGCCTTCGTCCAGAGGTGTCACTGTACCTGGACGAGAGCCCGAGAGACTCTCCTCCGGGTGGGGCGTGCCAAGGCTAAGGCTGATCGCCACCGGTCGAAGCCTCCCGTCTCGTCGTTGGTCAAAAGTGTGGCTTTCTACCCAGAACATTCCGCTCCGATCCGTGTGTAATAAGTTGGCTCCCAAATTTATTGGCCCGTTTCCTGTCACTAAAATTATTAGTCCGGTGACAGTCCGCCTCAAACTCCCTCCTGCGTACAGGAGAATTCATCCCGCCTTCCATGTATCCAAAATTAAACCCGTTTTCGGTCTCCCTTAATCCGCCTACTCCGGTTCCTCCCCGCCGCGACTCGTAGATGGGGAACCCACCTATTCGGTCAATCGCATTCTGGACTCGAGGCGGAGGGGCGAGGTTTTCAATACTTGGTGGACTGGGAAGGTTACGGTCCAGAGGAGAGAAGTTGGGTTCCGGCCAGGGACATATTGGATCACTCCTTATTGATGATTACAATCAACAGGTAAGGTCGGCTGGGGCGCCGAGAGGCGCTCCTAGGGGAGGGGTACTGTCACGGTTCATGGGTTCCCGGTCCCGCCCTCACCGTGTCTTGTCTGTATGCGTGTGCGTATGTGTGAGCAGGTGTCTGTGGGTGTGTGTGATTGAGGCTAATTCGCTCCAGCTGAGAGTCATCACCATTGGGCTATATCAGTTCCTGTCACGCTCTCCCTCTTGTCAGATCCTTGCAGTTTGCGGTCGACGCGAGGCGTTTCTGGTTCCTGGTTTCCGCGATTCCTGAGCCCTGCTGCTTTCCTGGACTCCGATCGCGGAGACTCGTCTGCCCATTGCTTCCCTGCGCCTACCCGCCTCAGCCCCTATGGGAAGCTCCGTTTCTGCCTCACGGAAAGCTCCGTTTCTGCCTACAGAAAGCTCCGCTTCTGCCTCACGGAAAGCTCCGTCTGCCTACGGAAGCTCCGCCTCTGCCTACGGAAAGCTCCGTTTAGTTTCTCGCTGTATTACTTCTTGTAATAAACTCTCTTTTTCCGCAACTGAATCCTCCCGTCTTCATTGTGACAGTCTGGAACAAGCTGAAGTGGAGTACATGATGAGAGGATTCTCAGCTTCATAGCTCATGCTGACCGTTTCAGAAAACAGAATTGAGTTTAATTTATTCCGCTCATGTCGTGCCTTTGGTGGTTCTCAATCCTCCGTAAACCACAGCTTCACCGGGCCTAATGCTTCCCCGAACCAGGACTGAAAAACAACCGCTTTTAGCCGTGCATTTAAAGCGTGTGGGTTTGTGATTGCGCTCAAGCTCACCACACGGAGCGCTATAGCAGCGGTCGATCTTTCTCAGAGGTTTATATTCTCTCGCTTTGACTTTACAGATCGGCATCTCTGTCATGCTGTGTGGGGGTTTTCACTTTCCAGCAGTTTGACAAACCATGTAATAATAACAAAAAGTTTAGAGCATCAAAATGAAACTTTTCACTTTCATTATTAAGGTGCGGTTACTCTGAGCGAGTGAAGAGAGCAGATTAAAACAGAATAAACAAAGGAGAATATGTGCTGTCTGCAGAAAATGATTGCATTGGAACATAAACAGACGAATCAGTTAGGAAGCACATTTCTGGCCATCAGTTCTAGAGGTGATGAACTGATTCTAGTATCTTCAGTGCTGGAGTTCATTCTTAGAGAGGTCATCGGATGCCCATTTTACACAAGCTGATATGATGGGTCTTAATGAAAGGTCTGTAACATACTTTGGTTAAAATTTCTCAGTGGTGGTGTAAAAAACACAAAATCAGCTCTGTTTTCAGCACGCTGATCTAGTTCATGTTGCTTTAAATGCTAATGAGCTCTGCTGACTCCGCCCCTCTCTGCAGTGGAGTGACAAGCAGACCATAGATATGTGTAGATCCCTCTTCGACCGCTCCAAGCTATCTCACATTCACCATAATAATCACGGACGTAATATACAAGCGTATAATTTGCTGCACACAGTCAATGCGCTCAAAGATTCACAGACCATTACAAAAATGGCGGATGGCTTACGTATAGAAACAGTCCATAATGAGGCATCTAGGTTTATATATCTACGGAGCATACTAAACTTCAGCGGTGAAACTGGCTGACTAGTACGTTATTAGGAAAGGTGATTTGCAAAGATTCATAAACACCCTTAAACTCGCTTCTTCTGTAGATAAAACTGATCACGAATGATTCGCGTGAACATAGATGCATTTATGTAGATCAGGGATCGGCGCATTCCCTTCAAAACGAAACTAACATTAATCCTCTGCGTCTTCAGCGGCTCAGATGTGGGGAGTAAATGACGACTGCTATATTCATTATTACATCTAACAGCAAAACACCTCAATCGCTTAATCTGAGTCATCTTTTCTTCCCTGCACAGCTCTCAGCTCACTCAGGGGGGCGGGGCTACGGTAAGACATACCTGTCAATCAACTCTCGTGGGAGGGGCCTGTACAGAACTACATCATTCTGAATCTCAGAACAGCCTGATTTGAGAAAGAGGATTTTAAAATAGGGTGGATTTGTATTATTATAGGATGGATGTGCACACACACTTCCAACACATTTATGTTCAAATTTAGCATCCGAAGACCCCTTTAAAGAAACACTTTTCCCCCAAACACTTGTTCTTGTGTTGAATGCAGAGACGTCCGGAGACCATTCCCAGCCAACACTGACTGAGATCCTTAAATGTGTTACAAACGAACATTGTGTTACATTAACATACTACCTTATGTTACAAATGAGGGCTACATTTGATCAGTTCATTAATCATATTCTATGTGCGCCATACAACAAAACACGACAATGACTGTAGTCTTCATTTGAGGACGATTGAGGATGATGTAGAAACGTTATAAATCATCATTAGTCATTTTTCTACTGAAAGATCTGGTTTCTAGAGTCAGAGTATCACAATCAAAGAGCGTTTCTGTGTCTTTCTGTGAAGATGAGTAGTGATGGGTTATTAATAGCGATAGCTATTGTCCTTTTTTTCTGACTGTCTCTTCTTGCATGTAATGTAGATGAACGTAAATCATGCGGATGAGTGCGTTAGATATCAGTGCTGACGGCGTGTCATGTGACCCCCGTGACCTCGTCAGGCTCCTGCTAATGAAGCCCTGAGAACGGCTCCTCTGACTGACAGCTTTAAAACACATATCTTCATCATCTCTGTTCATCTGCTCGCTGGATCTCACCAAACCCGACATGACCTAGTAAGAAATGATATGTCACATGAAGAAAATCAAGACGATCTTTAGGAGAACGTTCTTCACAACTAAGCTATTTAACCTCCATATTGTGTTTGTTTCTTCTTTGAATTATCATTGTGTATGATATGTGTCCCTGGAGCATAAAGCAGTCATAAGCAGCTCAGCTATATTTGTAGCAATAGACAACAATACATTGTATGGCTCAAAATTATACATTTTTATTTTATTACAAAAATCATTAGGATATTAAGATCATGTTCCATGAAGATATTCCTACCGTAAATATATCAAAACTTAATTTTTGATTAGTAATATGCATGGCCAAGAACTTAATTTGAACAACTTGAAAGATGATTTTCTCAATTTTTAGATTTTTTTGCACCCTCAGATTCCAGATTTTCAAATATTGTCCAAACCATACATCAATGGAAAGCTATTTATTCAGCTTCCAGATGATGCATAAATCTCAATTTTTGGTCCAGGGTCACAAATGTGCTTTATAAATAAACTTGCCTTCCATTGTCTATAGTGGTTCTCATTAGATTCTCATTCATCTTATACTTTATATACGTTAAATACTATTGAAATCTGTATGAATGAAAGGTAATACACCAAATACTTCCAGCGTGTAGTAGCATCTTTCTTTGTTTGATGATACTTGGAGTATAAATGTGCTTCATTGTCAAGAAATACTGTGTTTTTCAAACCTGGCCTGGTTTGTTGAGATTCACCCGCTGTTCTTTGACCCCGTGACCCTCAGCGCTAAACGCCCACCGACCAAACCACAGATATTAGCTTCCCTCCAGCGAGCGCTGATAAACACCTGCGCTTACCGGATACACTGACTCTCTTCCAACTGTGTTGACTATTTAGTGGTTGGTTTTCTGCATCAGAGCCGGATCGACACGTTCTCAGCGCGGCGTTAGGATGAATGCGTCACATGCTCTGTATGAAGACCTGTTAGTGTGAGAGCGAATCAATGTCTACTGTTAACCGTGGAGTCACAGTGATTCAGAGCTGCAGCCTCGGCTCAAAAACAGAATCAGCATAAAGCACATGTTCCTCTTTTGTAGTTATGTCTTAGCTGACGAGGTTCGAGTCGTTAGGCGTTCCTCGAGTGCTTGAACTCTTCATGAACTTGTGAGCGTCTGTGAATCACAGCGACACGATGAGAAAAAAATGAGATTTCTTTGCATTAATATGCATTAATTCATGCTTAAGTTAATGT
>CM050414.1:40298166-40303166 GCA_027564155.1 Gymnocypris eckloni scoliostomus | reverse complement strand
CTCTGAGAAGAACGCATGAATGCTGCGCTTGGCACGACGCGATCCTGTTGATTTTATGAGAGAATAAACACAAGCGGCGAGTGTGTGTGTGTGATTATGATCCTCACGCCCTAAACTGAGTTTCACCCAATGACGACAGTGACTTAGAAGTCATAATGATTGGAGGCCTTTATGTGTGTTTCATAAGAAAGTGTGTGTGTGTGTGTGTGTGTGTGTGTGTGTGTGTGTGTGTGTGTGTGTGTGTGTGTGTGTGTGTGTGTGTGTGTGTGTGTGTGTGTGTGTGTGTGGTGTGATTGTGGGACTGGGCGGGCGACAAGTGTTTTGGCAGTGTCGAGGTTTGGTCATGAGTCTGATGTTCCTCCCCCAGAGCTGCTGATGAGTCATGTTGATCTTCACTCATTAGTGATGTTCCCTACATACTGAACCTGAGAAAGAGAACACGAGAATAGCCAGAATCCCTTCTGAGGTGAGAAATGAAGTAAACACACACACACACAGCAGAAAGTTTCAAAGTATTGCTTCACTTTCACCAAGTCAGAATTCCAGCTGCGTGAGGAATGAGACGGAAACACGCAGCCGCTGGAATCACGAAATAACCTCAGTCCTACAACAACAGCCAAAAATAAAGATTCTGTCATCATTTGCTCCCCCTCATGTTGGTCAAACCCGTATGACTTTCATTCTTCAGAGTCGCCAAGGACATGTCAACTTATTATCCTAAACTTAACCTATCAGTCTATTAAAACTCTAATAAGAATTAGTTGACATGTAGTTGTAAATTAATGTTAGTTGACATGTAGTTGTAAATTAATGCTAGTTGACATGTAGTTGTAAATTAATGTTAGTTGCCATGTAGTTGTAAATTAATGTTAGTTGACATGTAGTTGTAAATTTGTGTTAGTTGACATGTAGTTGTAAATTAATGCTAGTTGACATGTAGTTGTAAATTAATGTTAGTTGACGTAGTTGTAAATTAATATTAGTTGACATGTAGTTGTAAATTAATGCTAGTTGACATGTAGTTTTAAATTAATGTTAGTTGACATGTAGTTGTAAATTAATGCTAGTTGACATGTAGTTGTAAATTAATGTTAGTTGCCATGTAGTTGTAAATTAATGTTAGTTGACATGTAGTTGTAAATTTGTGTTAGTTGACATGTAGTTGTAAATTAATGCTAGTTGACATGTAGTTGTAAATTAATGTTAGTTGACGTAGTTGTAAATTAATATTAGTTGACATGTAGTTGTAAATTAATGCTAGTTGACGTAGTTGTAAATTTGTGTTAGTTGACATGTAGTTGTAAATTAATGTTAGTTGACGTAGTTGTAAATTTGTGTTAGTTGACATGTAGTTGTAAATTAATGCTAGTTGACATGTAGTTGTAAATTAATGTTAGTTGACGTAGTTGTAAATTTGTGTTAGTTGACATGTAGTTGTAAATTAATGCTAGTTAACATGTAGTTGTAAATTAATGCTAGTTGACATGTAGTTGTAAATTAATGCTAGTTGACATGTAGTTGTAAATTAATGCTAGTTGACATGTAGTTTTAAATTAATGTTAGTTGACGTAGTTGTAAATTTGTGTTAGTTGACATGTAGTTATAAATTAATGCTAGTTGACATGTAGTTGTAAATTAATGTTAGTTGACGTAGTTGTAAATTAATATTAGTTGACATGTAGTTGTAAATTAATATTAGTTGACATGTAGTTGTAAATTAATGCTAGTTGACGTAGTTTTAAATTAATGCTAGTTGAAATGTAGTTTTAAATTAATGCTAGTTGACATGTAGTTGTAAATTAATGTTAGTTGCCATGTAGTTGTAAATTAATGCTATTTGACATGTAGTTGTAAATTAATGCTAGTTGACATGTAGTTGTAAATTAATGTTAGTTGATGTGTAGTTGTAAATTAATGCTATTTGACATGTAGTTGTAAATTAATGCTAGTTTACATGTAGTTGTAAATTAATGTTAGTTGACATGTAGTTGTAAATTAATGTTAGTTGCCATGTAGCTGTAAATTAATGTTAGTTGACATGCAGTTGTACATTTGTGTTAGTGGACATGTAGTTGTAAATTAATGTTAGTTGACATGTAGTTGTAAATTAATGTTAGTTGACATGTAGTTGTAAATTAATATTAGTTGACATGTAGTTGTAAATTAATATTAGTTGACATGTAGTTTTAAATTAATGCTAGTTGACATGTAGTTTTAAATTAATGCTAGTTGAAATGTAGTTTTAAATTAATGCTAGTTGACATGTAGTTGTAAATTAATGTTAGTTGACATGTAGTTGTAAATTAATGTTAGTTGACATGTAGTTGTAAATTAATGCTAGTTGACATGTAGGTGTAAATTAATGCTATTTGACATGTAGTTGTAAATTAATGTTAGTTGACATGTAGTTGTAAATTAATATTAGTTGACATGTAGTTGTAAATTAATGCTAGTTGAAATGTAGTTTTAAATTAATGCTAGTTGACATGTAGTTGTAAATTAATGTTAGTTGACATGTAGTTGTAAATTAATGTTAGTTGACATGTAGTTGTAAATTAATGCTAGTTGACATGTAGTTTTAAATTAATGTTAGTTGACGTAGTTGTAAATTAATGTTAGTTGACATGTAGTTGTAAATTAATGCTAGTTGACATGTAGGTGTAAATTAATGCTATTTGACATGTAGTTGTAAATTAATGTTAGTTGACATGTAGTTGTAAATTAATGTTAGTTGACATGTAGTTGTAAATTAATATTAGTTGACATGTAGTTGTAAATTAATGCTATTTTACATGTAGTTGTAAATTAATATTAGTTGACATGTAGTTGTAAATTAATATTAGTTGACATGTAGTTGTAAATTAATGCTATTTTACATGTAGTTGTAAATTAATGTTAGTTGACATGTAGTAGTAAATTAATGTTATTTGACATGTAGTTGTAAATTAATGTTAGTTGACATGTAGTTGTAAATTAATGTTAGTTGACATGTAGTTGTAAATTAATGTTAGTTGACGTAGTTTTAGATTAGTGCTATTTGACATGTAGTTGTAAATTAATGTTAGTTGACATGTAGTTGTAAATTAATGCTATTTTACATGTAGTTGTAAATTAATATTAGTTGATATGTAGTTTTAAATTAATGCTATTTGACATGTAGTTGTAAATTAATGTTAGTTGACGTAGTTGTAAATTAATGAGAGTTAAGGCCATTGCACACTGAGTCCGAATTTTTCGCCTGTTGAAAAATAAATACAACCTTACGCTGTCTCAATCAAGTTTACATATTGCCTCCAAAACTTTTGTTCCGATCAGCTTCGATATTCTGCACATCCATAGCAAGCATTTTAAGGGGTGTTTTGACAATTCAGAGCCACCGTACAAGTGGTTGAAAATCCAGAATGACGATTGTCAAGCTCATCCACTTCGTCAGCACAAAGCTCTGTATATAGATCCTTGCACACTGAATTCACAGAAATTGGTGGTCTTCTTTGGCGCTTGTATCGCTAGCAAAGCATCAAACTGAGCCACTGACATCTTGAAGTAAACTTTGAATCACCCGTGATAACCCAGCTGCTCCTTAACTATATCTCAGGATTGGATGGACCCAATATTTTAAGAGAACAAAATCATCCCCACTGCTTAAAGACTCCATGTAGTACTGTTTTGCTATTTTTTTCACAACAGATTCATTAAAAGTGTGCAAGGTTTCTATGTGTGACCATTTTTTAGGATAATGGATATGAAAAAAACACATGGGAAAATTTCGGACTCGGTGTGCAATGACCTTTAGTTGCAATTAGTTGTAAGTTAATGAGAGTTAATTGACATATAGCTGAACATAAATTAGAGTTGACATGTTACAAAGTTACTTACAAGTAGTTGAATGCCTAAAGTGGACTATTAAATTAAAGTGAACGCCTCTTTTACATACAGTGTGAGTGCATGAGATGCTGTTGAGCTCCATATAAATATCATTTCAAGTCTTCTGAACTCATGTACTTGAGAAACAGACCTTGCTTCTGTGGTGAGACTGAAGACATACATTGGTCTCATTTTGAGCCTCATTACACACACACACACACACACACACACACACACACACACACACACACACACACACAAACACAGAGACACACACACACACACACACACACACACACACACACTCTCTCTCTCTCTCTCTCTCTTTCATGGTTTGTTTATCATCGTTTGTTCTCTTCCGCATCATTCCGACACAGAGAGATATGTACGACGAGCGTCCAGCAGGCTTTGTGTGACCCTTCACCTCTTCATATAGACATTTAAAATTGCTCTGTTTTCTCTGTTCTTCTCTTGCGTTCGTTGCAAACATCGTGAAACACACGTGAGACAAAGTCGTCCAAATGATCCTTCTCCTTTCTCTCCTTCCATTTTCTGTCTTTTTTCTTTCGGAGGGAAATGTTTGCCTGTGTTTTCGTGGTTGTCATGGACACCAGCACTCCTGGCTTTATGAAATGACAAAATGGTTACAAAGTTACGTAACTTCATTCTACTAATTTCTCCATTAGTAGGAGCAGATTGTACACTGCTGTTAGTGTGGATACGTGTTTGCTTCACAAAAGACACACGACGGTGAAGAAGCTGGACGAAAACACAGTCTGTCGAAGAACATTACTGAGGGTTGTTCTCATTTACTCACTGATGAATCATCTTATCTGGAGGTTTCAATCCTGAACGTCTTCCACGAGCATCTAAACATTGATTAAACTGACCAGACTGAGCACAAGTCACCTGTGTTTCTATAGCATTTATACGCTCAGATTGATTTCATGAAGCAAACCTCATCAAGTGTGAGAGCTGAGGCCATCTTGTTATTATTCAGATCAGTTCTAGTTTTGTTCTCAGATAAATCAATGATATTCAGAGTCTTTTAAACCCTGACTAGTCAAGTCAAATGTGACAGCAGCAAAGAGCCCAAATCGTCTGCAGGACCTTTTCTGTTCATTAAAAACGTCAGA
>CM050414.1:40245666-40288166 GCA_027564155.1 Gymnocypris eckloni scoliostomus | reverse complement strand
CGCAGACGAATTAGATTATTTTGAAGGACCATATTGACAATAATGGTCTCCTGCTGTTGTGAGAACATACCTCTCCTTCCACCGGCATGTAGCAGTCTTTCAATTCTAGCAAATAAAACCTCTTGTTAGAATTGTACAGACAGGCCTAATGCATTGAAATGTCACCAAATATGTACAATACATAAAATACTATTATACAAGTATATCACTGCAAGAAAAGGGCCAATTTTTTGAGATATGTTACAGTAATTTACTGAGACGTTCCACGACTGTACATACTGTACTGTAAGTTTGAGGGACCACAAATGATAGTACACTTACCTGTTCTCTTCTCTGAATGTCCTGACAATGGAGGCCACAGAGAACCTGCTTATATTTGGTTGAACACGTAGTCCTGCTTCCCTCATACTCATTCCATGAACCAGAACATGGTGTATGATTGTTGCTCTAATTTCATTGGAAATGATGGCTCTTGTTCTTCCTCCTCCTCCTCCTCCTCTGTCTCTTCCTCTTCCTCCTCCTCCTCTGTCTCTGTCTCCTCCTCTGTCTCTTCCTCTTCCTCCTCCTCTGTCTCTGTCTCCTCCTCTGTCTCTTCCTCTTCCTCCTCCTCCTCCTCTGTCTCCTCTTCCTCCTTCTCTGTCTCCTCCTCCTCCTCCTCTGTCTCCTCCCCTGTCTCTTCCTCCTCCTCCTCCTCTGTCTCCTCTGTCTCCTTCCTCCTTCTCTTCTGTCTCCTCCTCCTCCTCCTCCTCCTCCTCTGTCTCCTCTGTCTCCTCCTCCTCCTCCTCCTCCTCCTCTGTCTCCTCCTCTGTCTCTTCCTCCTCCTCCTCCTCTGTCTCATCTGTCTCCTCCTCTGTATCTTCTTCCTCTGTCTCTTCTTCCTCCTCTGTCTCTTCCTCCTCCTCTGTCTCCTCCTCCATCTCTTCTTCCTCTGTCTCTTCCTCCTTCTCTCCTGCCGTCCATTGTGAAAATCACACATGCCATTTTGATTTGACATGGCTTTATATCCTGATTACTGATTAGGTGCCACACATTACTGATTTGAAACAGATGTGTTCAATTTTGAGTGCTTGTGTGTTACCGATGACAACAGTGTGTTGCTTGTGTTTCACTTTTGGGGGCTGTGTTGTGCCATTCTCAGTTGAAGTGCACCACAATGCTACATGTGCTTTGTGAATGACAATGTGTTTACAGTTTTGCACAAAGAGTGATTCCGATTTGCTAGTTGTGTCTAACCACATGAGAAGTGTTTAACGTTCTGCAAACTGTGTGATTCAATCAATACATTGGTTTTTACACTTGCAACTTTGGTTTTGCAAATGAATTTTAGTGTTTAGCAATTCAAAAATACTGTAAGATATATGAGATACTCTAGTTACATTTAGGATGCTTAATGGTGAACGGCAAAATATTATTTTGTGTTGCTTTGACACGAAACGCATTTGATTACTCAATTCAGCTTCCATTTGATCTTCATTATTTATAGTTTGTTCTTAATATGTGAAATGTATTAGAGGTGAGAGATCACTGATCTCTCTGTGTGTGTTTGTGTGTGTGTGTGTGTGTGTGTGTGTGTGTGTGTGTGTGTGTGTGTGTGTGTGTGTGTGTGTGTGTGTGTGTGTGTGTGTGTATGTGTGTGTGTGTGTGTGGCAATATGTGTGTGTGTGTGTGTGTGTGTGTGTGTGTGTGTGTGTGTGTGTGTGTGTGTGTGTGTGTGTGTGTGTGTGTGTGTGTGTGTGAGAGAGAGTGTGTGTGTGTGTGTGTGTCTGTGTGTGTGTGTGTGTGTGTGTGTGTGTGTGTGTGTGTGAGAGAGAGAGAGAGTGTGTGTGCGTGCGTGCGTGCGTGTGTGTGTGTGTGTGTGTGATTATAATCAGTGACACTCATTTACAATGCTTACATTTGATACAACACATAGAAATAGCACAATAGCACAATAATTTGTCAAAACTCTAAAACCTTATTTATTTTTCTAGATTTGAGATGTGGAGTCGGTTGTAGATGTGCATCTAGTGTTGTATTAAGAGCTGTGTTTAATGGTGTGGTGATTAGAGCGTGATGCAGTCTGATGGGATGTCAAGCATGGGGGCTTCTGATGGCCTTTACGGTCCTTCACACTCAGATTGAGACAATCTCATTAAGACACGGAAGAGCAGTCGTGGGAAAGTGATGCAGCTCGTGGTCTCCTCAGGGTTCTGATCTGAAAAAACTCTTAATATTCACTTCAAGCTGTTTAATGTGAAGCTAATAATAAGCTAAATGAGTGTAATAGATTGAGCCGCTTTAATAACAGCAGATAAACAGCTGTCTGTATGAACTGTGCTAAAGAGCAGAGAGTTTCAGAAAGTCAAGAAGCACTTGAATTAAATGTGATCTCTCGAAGCACAAACACACTCCAGTCATCTTAACTCTTAGAAACAGCAGCTTTGTGTTTGTATGGGGGTGTATCTGTGCCACACACATGAATCCTCGTCTGCATCGGTCAGAGAGTGTGTGCTTCGTTCCCATCTCTGCCTGTATAATGTGTGTGATTCAGTGTTTGTCTTTGTGTTTGTGTTGGGCGTCATGTTTCTGTCCGCATGTCCACGCTAAAGAGGACAGACAAGTGCAGACGGAACATGTCACAGCGCGTTTGAGTCACGCTACCAGACTTAGTCACCGCTGAACATGAATATAGACTCATGTAGTGCACCACACCTACACACACACACACACACACACACACACACACACACACACACACACACACACACACACACACACACACACACACACACACACACACACACACACACATACACACACACACACACACACACACACACACACACACACACACACACACACACACACACACACACACACACACACACACACACACACACACACACACACACACACACACACACACACACACACACACACACACACACACACACACACACACACACACACACACACACACACACACACACACACACACACACACACACACACTCTCTCATTACACAGTGCTTGGACAGACGCTCATTATCTCTGGCTTCAATACAAACATCAGTGCTCTCGGTTCTCGATCCCAGAATCCTCTTCTGCGTGCTTCTACTCTTCTGCTTTTTGCTCAAAGACAAACCCTGCTGAAGGCCCAGCGCATTGTGTTGCTGGTTGATTATCATTAGTGTTTGCTCAGCAGAACGAATATCACACAGTTTTAATGGATGATATTTCATATTCACTCACTTAAATATCTCCATTAAAGTTCAACTGAAAGAAACGCTGATCCTTGTTTACTATAAAGTGAAATATTGATACTAAAACTGTGTTTTATGAATCTGGCAATGCTTTATTATGATATTAATGCAGTTCATGTCATTTTATCTTGCTTCTAGAAGTCTGTGAACTTATACGATATATAAACAAAATATGCTCATGTGGTCCAAATCATGTACTACATGTTATTGTGCACTAAACCACAAGAAACAAGCTTTTTAATCAATAAATACGGTCTCAAGCGCTCTGAAGATTCACTTAAGATATGAATATTTACAGAGACGTATGATGCTTTTCAGCCTTCGGTCACTTTAGAGCGTTATCTTACACATTTGAGTAATATATACTCGTTATAGAAACACACCTGGTTTATTTCTGCGTCTGTGTTTCATGTTTCAGCTCAATATGATCTTCACTGATTTATTTGGTGCATATTTACATATAAAGACTTCAATTGAAAGTAGTTGATGGCTGCATTAAACAGACAACATCTTTTAGATCATCGTCTGATGATATAATTAGTAATAAATAACTAATGAGGGTTTGATGAGAGTGACAAACTCTTAATCGTATTTACCGCCATTTGTGGTTCCAATTTCAACAAAAGATTGTTTATAGTGGAAAACGGTTCCTTTAGATGATGAAAAATTAATATTGAGAACCAAAAAAAATGTGGCATCACTGCAAAAAACACATTTGAGAATTATTATACTTAAACACAAGTGTACACTACATCTAACTCAATAATAATAACTAAAAATAGTTTTAAGTAGAGCGTCACCACCTTTAAAGAACTAAAATATATGGGAATATACTGCAAAATATAATAATGCATTTCCATATATTGTAAACGAGTGCTTGTTTGCATTGACAATATATGGCTGTATATTAATACGCACAAAAATATTTAGAAACGAGGACAAAGATAAATCAAATATTCAATACAATATTTATTTAGAGTAATGCAGATTAATAAACATGACTGTAAATATGCCAGAATTACCCAAAAGTACTATTTTTCATCTTGACAGAATGTTAAAAAGTCACCATAAAACAAAAACAGAGCATTTTCATATATATATATATATATATAAATATATACAAATAAAAGGGAGTAAAACATAAAATACTGAACAAATACAGAAACGTGAATGCACAATAAATATCACTACTAATATACAAATATGAGTAGTTATGTAGACTATATAAGGAGAGAGAGAGAGCAAAGAATACAGTTATTGAGTATATATCACACATAGATATTCCCATATAAATATGAATTATTTACACACGTTCAAGGAACGAGTTACAGCGGATTACGGTCTAGTTCCTCTGACTGTTAAAGTTATGCACTTTCAATTAATGCATGGTTTGTTATGATCGGACAATATTTGAAAGGTGCATAAAAAATCTAAATATTGAGAAAATTACCTTTAAAGTTGTTCTTAGCAATGCATATTACTAATCAATAATTATGATTTAATGTAGTATATTTACTAAATATGGAACATGATCTTAATATCTAATGATTTTTGGCATATAATAAAACTGATCATTTTGAGGCATACAATGTATTGTTGGTTATTGCTACACATATAGCGCTGCAGGGACACGGCACTGCGTGCTCCTGATGACGAGCAGACTCTGTGGCAGCACTTGAATATGACATTTGGACATGACAGATAAACACACATGTTGAGTTGGATCTGTTATCAGAGTCCCTCAGCATCCATCTGTCTCAGGAGATGTCTTCACCTGTATTTATACTGCGCTTTAAACAATACAGACTGTGTTACAGCAGCACACAGGAGTACATAGAGTCAGTAAAGCCAGAGGATGATAGGAAACATGTCAGCTTTGTGATTCTCTTCAGTCTCTTTCAGTGTTTAAATACCAGTAATAACAGAGAACGCATGTCTTGATTAATAGTGCCATCATTTTTCATATACGTGCGTTTGACCAGGCTTTCTGTTTATTATTTGAATAAACGAGGAATGAAAGTTAAATTACAATTAAAATAAAATTGTGTTTAAAAAAAGAAGGCTCTTCTGCTCATCAAGCCTGCATTTATTTGATCAAAAATACAGTAAAATTGCAAAATATTATTAGAGTGTAAAACAGATGTTTTCTATGTGAATATGTGTTAAACTGTAATTTATTTCTGTATTTTCAGCATCATTACTCCAGTCATCAGTGTCACATGATCTTCAGAATTCATAATAATATGCTGCTCAAGAAACATAAATGTTATGTTTTATAAGGAAACCATGAACCATTTTATTTTTCAGGATTTTAGTGATTCATATTAATTTCAAAATAACAGCATTTATTAAAAAAACTACAGTAAAGATGTGAAATATGATTTTAATTTTAAATATTCAATTGAAGACATGAATATGAGGATCATATAAACACTAAACAGTGTTCGGATATTAAGTATCTTCTGCTCATCAAGGCTGCATTTATTTGATACAAAATACAGTAATTATATTATTATAATATAAATAACTGTTTTCTATGTGAATATGTGTTAAACTGTAATTTATTTCTGTATTTTCAGCATCATTACTCCAGTCTTCAGTGTCACATGATCTTCAGAAATCATAATAATATGAAACAATTCTGGTTATTATCAATGTTTAAAACAGTTTTGAAAACACAATATTTTTGTGGAAACTCATGCATTTAATTTTTCAGGATTCAGAGATGAATAGAAAGTTCAAAAGAACAGCGTTTATTAAAATAGAAATCTTCTATAACATTATAAAGGTCTTTTCTGGCACTTTTCATAAATGTAACGCATTAATAAAAGTGCAAATCTCTTAAAAAAAACACTGATATGAATCTGAGTCGGCTGCTGATATTACACCATGAACATGTTAATGCATCTTACTGGCTGTGATATACAAAACACTTGGCCATATTGTATATACATAGTTTGGTATTTCATAAATGCATCAGTGTCTCAGCAATGGAGTGAATGGGTGCCGTCAGAATGAGAGTCCTCACACAAAGCTTCGTGGTCTCTTTCAAAGGCTCAAACAAGAGCAGAGATTCATAAACAGCACTTCTGTCACAGTCGCTGAAGAGAAGAAGAGATCAGACAACGAGCTTCGCATCTGGCGCTTCTCTTTGAGTCACAGCGGCCGCCATGTTCCTCCTAAACCCATTAACAAGATGAAGGAGTCTCGAGTGGATCAGAGACGTGGGGTCAGGGTTTGAGATGAACGTCTGTCACTGACCTCCTTCAGTCTCCGAGCTACACTTCAGTGATTCACATCCGGATCCTCCATCAGCTTTAGCACAATCATTACACTAACATTACATTAACAGACAAATACAGATCCTCATGTGCTCGGTGCATGATGGAGAAATGCTTAGACTGCTGCACATCTACTGTATCCTCCTGAGACCCCCAAAGAAAAATTATATTTTATTCATATTATTTTCTATGTCCTCTGTAGAGGACACTGGGACTAGGGGAAATAAAATGGCATGAATAGACATCAAAAAGACAAAAAACATTTATAAAAAAAAAAATTATCACCAATCCAATTTTTTTTTATACTTAAATATATAACAAAAAGAAAAACAATAACAGAAAAACTGATTAAAAAATGATAAAATTTGATATGCCACTTTGTTTTATGCAATATGTGTGTAAAAATTCCCATAAACTGGTTTTTCCGTTAAACACAGTGGATGTAATTTGCATATTAATGTGTTGATGTTGGGACAGCATGTTGAAAAAAATATAATGGGAGTAATAAATTGCCAGATTTTCATAATAATATCTAATATTTTCATAACTATAAATGCGTAATAAACATGCTTTTAGTCCTCTACGGTGGACATATATGAAATTATGTCCCATTTCATAACACAAAGTCATATTTGTATGAGTTTACAAAGATGTCGCTTTATGACACACAATCTGAAAATGATTCAGATGTAAATGAGAATTACAAAATTTAATCATATTTCCATAAGGATGTAAAATGTTTGAGTAAATGAATGTATGATCTATAAAGAGCCAGTGTTCATGGTGACACTTCCACACATGTATCATCTCTATAAAGCCCTGCGTGTGCTCCGTACAGGACTGTGCCAGAGAAATACTCTCTAATAGTGTGTCCACTACAGAGACACAAGCTGGGTCTCAGGGGGTTATGACCATATAAAGAGTTATGACCAGTCTTGGATGACTAACTGTTAAACTAGTCTAAGAAGTTTATGTAACCGGACGTTTATACAAAAGAAAACAGCGAGAGATGCGTGAATTCTCGTCATCATGTTCACTGAGCCGAGGAGGATTGCAGTGAGGATTATATGGCATGAGCTCGTTTAAAAGACACTTAATAGTCAGTAATATTATTGATTTATACATTTACTCATTAAGCAGATGCTTTTATCTAAAGTGACTTACAATTGAGGCAAATAGAGATAGCAAAAGAGCAGCAATATATATATATATAAAGTGCCGTTCACTTGCAGAACGCAAGCTTCTAGAGGCACATAAGTCTGAAGTAATGCATGTAGGTAAAGGGGTGTAGGCAAACATCAATGCCTTATACTAACATGGAGAATACTAGCATTGACTGGCCATTCTTTAGCCACTCACCTGAACGGATCGAACCAAAAGACACCTTTTCAGAACCTGTTGTTTCATATAGGCCAAGGATCCTCAAATCTAAGTCACGGGCCGTGTGCACCTCTGTTCATGTGTGTTCCTTGTCTTCGTTTTCTTTCTCTTGTTTCGTCTTGGTCTGTGTGGCATGCAGCTTGTGTTTTTCACTGGCTGCGTGCTTTCATGTTTGTCATGTTTTGTGTGAACACGCAGCTTATGAGTCTCCTTATTAGCAGTGTGTTCATGTCCCATTTTGCACTTTTGTCATAGTTTCTGTGTGCCATATGCTCTCATGTCAGTTGTCTTGATCTCACCCATCTTGTTTCCTGATTATTGGTTAATTTTCCCCACTTGTGTCATCTCGTTACCCTCCTCATTTGCTCCCTTTATAATCTCCTTGTGTTTGCAGTCCTGTGTGAGTTTGTCGTCGGATGTTATTTGTGCCTTGTCAGTCTGCGTTCCCCCTACGGGGTAGTTTTTGTTTGTTTATTTCATTTTTGTATTAAATAAAGCCCTTTTCCTCCAGCAATTGAGTCTTCGCTCTCATCTCTTCCACCCACCCTGACAGTCTTGGTCTGAAGCAAGAAGCAAGTCATTTGTAATTTTAACGAGTGCAGTTTCTGTGCTATGGTGAGGCCTAAAACCTGACTGAAATTCTTCATAGAGATCATTTTTTTTGCAAGAAGGAGCACAATTGAGCAGACACTACTTTTTCTAAATGGGGGACCAGTGCAGGGTTATCGCTAAATTGCATTTGTTTTACAATTTATGAATATTTCTGTTTATTACCGTGAAGCTGCTTTGAAATCATCTGTACTGTATAAACCACTACTGAAATAAATGTGTCCCTGGAGCACAAAAGAAGTCATAAGCAGCACATGTATATTTGTAGCAATAGCCAACAATATATTTCGTACATTTCCTACCATAAATATATCAAAGCTTAATTATCGATTATTAATATGCATTGCTAAGAACTTCATTTGAACAAATTTAAAGATGATTTTCTCAATATTTAGATTTTCTTGCACCCTCAGATTCCAGATTTTCAAATATTGTCCTATCATAACAAACCATACATGAATGCAAAGGTATTTATTCTCTATTGTTCTTTATAAATCAAATTTAAAATTTCAAAAAACGTACCCTTATGACTGGTTTTGCGGTCCAGGGTCACAAATGTGACTTTACCATCATTATCCACAATAATGGATGATGAATCAAACTTCAAACCAACATCACTTGTAGTATTTCAGCACGACTTTAAACATTATTCTTGCGTGCCGCATTAAAGCGTCTCTCCATCGCCGGAGCGTTCTGTGATAATGCGTTCCTGCAGGGCTGGACACAAAATAACACGACATTCCCAGATTAAGGTATAAAGGTTAATGCACATAATGAGGCCTGTAGGGCTCGTGGCGTTTCCCGTTAGTGTGCACGTCACTGCTAATGTGGAGCAGCGCAGGTGCGTCTGACCTTGAGGAAACCTAACGTCGCCGGTGGATCTGACCGGGATCATTTACGCAACGCCGCATCAGTGTAAATGTCACGGCGACAGGCCTCAGGTGCTTCTCCTTTAGCTGCGCTTTACATCATATATGAGACACAGGATTACTCTCAAACAGACTGACCACAAACCCTTGACCGAGCGTCTGATGTGGACCGGCCACAAAACAGAACCACGCTTTATTTCCACATAACTTTAAAACTACAGCCCAACTTACTCTCATTCATTTGCATGCACACAGCTAACAGGGAACGTCCTCACTAAAGCTTGTTAAAATAAACACATATACATGTCAGGACAAAACACTCTTGAAGCAATGTGTATGGAGCACTCTCATAACTTTATTAATGTTGAGAGGAAATATTCTCAGCGTCCTCGTGATGTTATTTGTATTTGAACATTCTAAGAAACCTTTTATGATCTTTAAATAATGTTCTAATGATGAAGAAAACGAGTCATTTTAACATTCTTAGAATATTGAAAATAATCAAAAATAAAATGGTAACACTTTAGGATCAATTCTCACTATTATCTATTTGCTTATGCCTGTTTATTATTAATACATTTGATGTTTATTAGTAGTTTAATTGTATTTGTTTACTCTGCATGACCATATTCTACATCCCTAATCCTACTCAATACATAAACTTAACAACTACCTTACTAACTATCAAATTAGGACTGTATTGAGCCAAACTTAATTTGTTAATAGCGAATTGGACCTTAAAATCAAATGTAAACAATAAAATTAGTAGACCGTTGTAAGAAATAGTTTAAATAAAATTAGACTCACGTTTAGAAACACTCAAAAACATTGTTCCCACAACATTTTTACAACCTAAATGTGTTAAATGTCAAGCGTATTAGTTGACTGTTAGGTTAGGGTTAGTAGAATAAGTACTTATAATCGACTTATAGCCAGTCCATTAAATAAAATCTACTGATACGCTCTTAACTGCTAGTTGACATTGAGCTGCAGTTAATTATAGTAATTAAATTACTAATCTGGACAATCAGAATAATGTGTTAACCAGGTCTGTGTAACGTCTACGAGTTTCCATGTGGACAGAATGACAATGTGTGCACACACACGCACGCACGCACGCACGCACGCACGCACGCACACACACACACACACACACACACACAGACTATAACACACACACAGAATGTCAGAGGAAGAACTGCTCACTGGATATAACAATCTTACCAGGTTATTCTGTAAAGGGCCATTTGCACACAGAACGACACAATATGGAGGAATTATATTAGTTTAATAATGCACATCCAGCTGCTTGTTATCGCAGAATAAAGCCCCTTTCAGCAACTGTTGTATAAGACTAAAGGCTTCTTACCACACAACGAAATAATTAGACACACTGATCAGCGACAGCAGAGTGATACTGTCACAATTCCTGTCCGTGGACTACATTTCCCATGTTCCATTGCACTAATCACACTCGCACCTGTAGCCAATCACACACACAATAAAAACAAGGTTAGCTGGTTAGCTTTACGGAGCCAGTTCCCGTCCTAGCTTCCTTGTCAAGTCTTGTATCCAAGCCTGTTTATCTCATCTAGTCTGTCTGCTGCCTGCCTGCCCTACAATTATAGCCTGTCTTGGATTACTCTGTCTTGTCGTTTCAGACTCTAATTGCCCCTCGCCTGGACTATAGCCTGTGTGTTGGATTATCCATTTGCCTCGCCCCCTGGATTACGTTTGCTGTCGATATACACTCGCCTGTTTTTGGATTACTCTTTGTCTTGCCTATGCCGTACCTGTTGTTGTTGTTGACCCATGCCTGTTTGTGACCATGAAATAATGCTTTGCATTTGGATCCGCAAGTGTTCAAAGACACATTAATCATTTCATTACTAATGCTCGAGATGACTCGTAGTACCCGGATGAGCCTGTGTTATTAGTTGTTATCGGGGAATAACACATGTCGTGAATGACCAATCAGAATCAAGTACTCCAGAGAGAGCTTTCACGGGCGTTTTAGCTGTTTTTGAATTGTTTTGCGTTAATGCTTACTATAATGTCCCAGCAGAGAATGGCCATTATGTTTATGCTTTCTACAGATTTGGTTCTTAAAGTGTACACTATAGACGGTTTTAATAGGCGCACACGCCTGGCCAGTTAACTTCCAGTCTGTGTTTGTTTATCGTCTGGCTAAAGTGACGAGTAGACTGAAGTTGTACTCAATTTGTTGTGAAATGTTTTCCATCCATTGATTTATTTGTGGTGGCTGACCACAATATCAAAACTGACCACCACAAATAACAAGGCTGCGTTGAATAAACATGAGCACTGCATGCGGCGCGGGTGTTTTTATATCACTTTATAAGGAAATCAACTGTCTTCAGATAATTTTTGATGTCATTTTAATTTAATCTTGCCTGTAATGTCTGATAAAGCAGTGTTTGTGAGAGAAACGCTGCTTTATTTACCAGGGAAACCTGTATTTTCGCCGCCCCCTGCTGGCAGAGAATGAAATTGCATTTTCAATAAGCCCGTCTGATATAGCAGAAAACATATTTAGCTTGTTATCATAAATAATCCACACTAGAAGGACTTCGCTGTTGTTATTGACTCTTTCCAGAATTCTATCAGAATTTTTCATTTCTACATCAAAATGTCACATTTGTTACTTGATGCTACCAGCAATTTCTACTTTTGTTTCTACGATGAAACGTTCTCAGCGACTTAGCGGCACTAAACCAAACACAGATTCAGATTTCTTCCTGAAGTATTCAGCATTTTACATGTGTTAAGTGAATGTCTGATGTGTAGCATTACATTACAGTAGGTCTTAATACATACACTCCATCTGTCCAACAATAATCCCTCGCTACTTCTGACTGAACTGCTTCTGTAGTTTTAATAATCCATTTGTTTGTAACGATAATGAGCTTTATTGCCAGGTATGTTTACACATACGAGGAATTTGTTATAGTGACAGTGAACATAATATAGTATTATAATATTTTTACATTTGATTATTTGTTTTTCTTAGTTGTTTAGATGTGAACTGAAAATGCAATATTTGTTTCTTTCTTATATTTGTTCTACTGTAATCGTATTTTTTAACAAAGATGAAATAAAAAGCTCTATTGTGAATATTAATTTAGTAGTTATTAAGAAAATACTTGGAGGAAATATGCGACGTTACTGTATGATTTCGGGTTGCAATCTTCAGAAAACTTTAACTTTGTAACTTTAAATTTTTTGTCCAATTCCAACAAATCACGTGTCATATGGAAGGTCCTTTAATTGGAGAACGTGAAAATTAAAAATAACTCATTGTGCTCATTGTGACTGATTTTTCCAGCACGGGTCACATGAGTTCATAACATGACTGTGATGTTCACAGACGGATATTGAGCGGTCCAGTTTAATCTGACCAGAGGTCACGCTGGTCAGTAACTGGTTCCTCGTCTGGGAGCCTCGTTAGAGCTGGGTTCTGGAGGCATTGCCGTGGCAACAGGGTGACGCACCCCTCCACAGATGCCCTTCCGTATGCCGTGCTGGATTTACCAGGAAAACTATTCTGAACATGAAGCGCTCGCTGAATCACGCAGAGAAACCACGTCAATCATCGGGTGCGATGTAAACACACCCGCCTCTGCCTCTCGGCCAAGTCATGCACTAAAGCACTGCCGGCAATCTTTAGACCTCGTGTCTGTTTAAAACCCTCCACTAACACATCTTCAACTTGCAGTAATTTCAACCTGAACCCAAACTTAACAAACCTGTCCTCTAACGTTTTGTTAGTGTGTTTATGCTTCTGTCGTTACGCTAAAGGACTCTTGATTTAATTATGTATCTAACACAAAGACATTAAGTGTGACTGAAGAGGATTTTCAGGTTCATGTGGCTGAAGTTTTCCTGCTGAATCTGCAGCGATGACCAGCAGAAGTTTGACCTCTGTCGGCAGAATCTGACCAGCTGCAGTCCATGACTGACCGCTCAAAACGCACACGCGTGGGAAGGCCACTGACTGATTTCTCTCTATGGAAAAGAGCAGCGTGAACATTCTGCTGAACTTCTGATTTTGTGCTTCACTGAAAGAAGAAAGAGAGTCATATGGGTTGAACTTTATGAATGGAGTAAATGATGACAGAACTGACACGTCCAGCTGACGACACACACACACACACACACACACACACACACACACATTCTCTGATCTTGTTTTTCAGCCACCCATCGGGCTCATTTCTTATGTATCAGTGTTTGTCCTCCTCGCTGTATTTTAGGAGAGGAGGATCTAAATGTCAGATAAAACGAGCCAGAGCTCAGTGTGGATCTCTCTCTCTCTCTCTCTCTCTCTCTCTCTGCGTCAGCGTTTGTTCAGCCCACATATGATGAGTCAGTCTCCCCCTCGCTGAACAAAATCAGCCAATCAGAGAGCTCACTGCTGCTGCTGCGGCCGTCAGAGCCCTGGCGATCAACACACACACACTCACACACACACACACACGCACGCACGCACGCACACGCACACACACACACACACACACACACACACACACACACACACACACACACACACACACACACATACACACAGACACACTCACACACACACACAGACACACTCATACACACACACAGACACACTCATACACACACACACTATTATCAGTGATTTTACAGTCTTTCTGGAGAACAGCAACTCAACACAATATTTTACAATAACACACTCAGTCTTTTACATGATGGATAGCATTGAGTGCTTTATCCAGTAGAAGCTCTTTTAGTGTAATTGTGTTCAGATTTTGATCAGAATAACTGCAGTCATATCTCCAGATCAACACTTTCTGAAGCAGTTCAGCTTTACTTCATGTTTTAGATCATCAGGATCTTCTGAGGAGCGTTTGTTATGTTCACTGTTCCTCAGCGAGCCTCCAAAACATCTCACGTTTATTTATTCATCTCTCAATCATTATATGTTTACATCTCATCTTACTGAGACACATTACTGGAGATAAAGAGCGATGACTACAGTTGCAAGGGGCAGAAACATTTGGAAAATTTCTTAAACTTTACAAAAAATCCTGGAAAGTTTCAGAAATGCTCCGCCCCTTTGCTACCATAGTAACTGACAGATCCTTTACCGTCAGTGTCTGCTGCACTGTTATAAACATCTCAATCATTTACATCACAAGCAGCAGGATTTCATATCAATATCAGCATCTGCAGCACATTCATATTTTTGCTCAGTTTGAGTCTTTGAATAAAATCCAGCTGTTTCTCCTCCTCTGCTCCACAATCAACTCGACTAGAGGCTGTAACGAGAGCTTCAGCGCAACACTCCCGGCACTGACTCACTTCCTGTAGACGCTCACACACTTCCTGTTTATTGGAAGTGTGTTACATGTCATGAGTCAATGTCTACAGTTTCAGCTCTGTTACACACATACTTATATGCCCCTCCGAGGCGTGACCTCCACAGAACTTAAAAGGTCTTTCGAATTCTGAGAAGATGAGCTAGACCTAGAACGATCCTCGGATCTCAGACTCTTAGCTCTTCTTCACCTTCCACCTGGGAAGAAACTCCCAATCACCATCGAGTCAGGACATCTTTGGAGCACCTAGAGCTGTAGTCAAGTTCACCTTTGTCGAGTCCAAGACAAGTCCAAGTCCAGGACTATCGAGTCCGAGTCAAGACCGAGTCCAAAGAGGTTCGAGTCCAAGTCAAGACCGAGTCCAAAGAGGTTCGAGTCCGAGTCAAGACCGAGTCCAAAGAGGTTTGAGTCCAAGTCAAGACCGAGTCCAAAGAGGTTCGAGTCCGAGTCAAGACCGAGTCCAAAGAGGTTTGAGTTCAAGTCAAGACCGAGTCCAAAGAGGTTTGAGTCCGAGTCAAGACCAAGTCCAAAAAGATTTGAGTCCGAGTCAAGACCGAGTCCAAAGAGGTTCGAGTCCAAGTCCGAGTCAAGACCGAGTCCAAAGAGGTTCAAGTCCGAGTCAAGACCGAGTCCAAAGAGGTTCGAGTCCGAGTCAAGACCGAGTCCAAAGAGGTTCAAGTCTGAGTCAAGACCGAGTCCAAAGAGGTTCGAGTCCAAGTCAAGACCGAGTCCAAAGAGGTTCGAGTCTGAGTCAAGACCGAGTCCAAAGAAGTTTGAGTCCAAGTCAAGACCGAGTCCAAAGAGGTTCGAGTCCGAGTCAAGACCGAGTCCAAAGAGGTTCGAGTCCAAGTCAAGACCGAGTCCAAAGAGGTTCGATTCCAAGTCAAGACCGAGTCCAAAGAGGTTCGAGTCTGAGTCAAGACCGAGTCCAAAGAGGTTCGAGTCCAAGTCAAGACCGAGTCCAAAGAGGTTCGAGTCCAAGTCAAGACCGAGTCCAAAGAGGTTCGAGTCCAAGTCAAGACCGAGTCCAAAGAGGTTCGAGTCCGAGTCAAGACCGAGTCCAAAGAGGTTCGAGTCCAAGTCAAGACCGAGTCCAAAGAGGTTCGATTCCGAGAGACAGCATATCTTCTATTCTAAGATATCATTTTGCATTATTGTTTGTAATGATCTAAAAGCATGTACAGCAACACTGTAGGATCAAATTAGGCTATTTTATATCTCTTGAGACCCAGCGATGGAGTTTTTGCCTCTGTAGTGGACATTCTATTTTAATGAATTTCTCTGAGACCTCACATGTCACAGTTAGAAGTCTGGATGTCCTGTACAGAGCACATTCAGGGCTTCATAGAGGTAATAAATGTTTGGAAGTTTCATCATGACTACACCCTCTCCTACGCCTTTAAAGATGGCTACATTTAATTTAGTGAAACATTGTACATCCTTATGGAAATATGATTATATTTTGTAATTGACATTTAAATCTGAATAATTTTCAGATTGTTTGTCATAAAGCAACATCTCAGGAAAATGTTATGGGTTTTCAAATTCAAATATGACTTTGTTTTATTAAACAGGACATAATTTAATTAATGTCCACTGTAGAGGTCACCGGGACTAAAAGCATGTTTATTATGCATTTTGGGAGACATAATTTAATAGGTAAATAAATTATAAATCAGTTTGCTTATGAAATTATTGCATAAAACAAAAATGTATTTCAAATAATTTTGTTATATATTTTATAACATAGTTGAGAATCATCCTTAAACAAAGTTTAGTATAAAAAAATCCTGAAACCTAAAAATGTATTTGCAGATGTAAAACAAATCCCATTGATTTTGCCTTTTTGATGTCTATTCATGCCATTTTATTTCCTAGTCCTAGTGTCCTCTACAGGAGGATATTTTAGGTTTAGCAATTTCACATAAAGTTCAACTTCACATTTTCAGCATTATTATTATAGTGTAACAATCACATTCTGGGCTGCCAATGGAAAATTTTACAAATAACAAGCACCATAAGTGTAAAAAAATCAACATGTTCCCATTCTTGAACTGGTTACTTGTTCTAAAGCAGGGTGTCCAGACTCAGTCCTGCAGAGTTTAGCTCCAGCTTGCCTCAAACACACCTGCCTGGAAGTGTATAGTATGCTTAGATTAGCTGTTTCAGGTGTGTTTGATTAGGGTTGGAGCTGAACTCTGCATGACACCAGCCCTCCAAGACCAAATTTCGAGACCTCCATCCTAAAGAAACCATAATACAATATAACCCTCCCAAGCAAGGCTGTGTAGCATATAAACACATTCAGGTCTGTGTGTCTGTGTGTGTGTGTGTTATAGTGAGAATGTGTGTGTGTTATAGTGTGTGTGTGTGTGTGTGTGTCATCGCGGTATTGGCGGAAGTTCGCTTTGAGTGTGTGCAGTGTCTTTTTGAGTGACGGTGTGCACAATTTTTTTTTGTAACTGTGCGACTCCAGCTGAACACACACGTCTGTGCCGGCATCAGTTCAAACTCCATCAGGTGCTTTATGAAGGAAAACAATGCTCAGTTATGTTTTTTTGCATAGGTTGTCCAAGGTTTTTAACTTAAGTGCGTTTTATTTTTATTGTACAAAAATAGAATTAGAAGTAACGTAGACACTTAAAGTCGTCTTGTGTTTGATGCGAAATAAACCCAAACAAGCTTCAGAGTATTTTAATCAGTTCATAAAGAAATTGTGAATTTGACTCATTCATCATGCAATACGTCTTGCACCGGTAAATGCCTTCTTCTCACCGGTGATTCCCGATGGTTTTAGAGGAATATTACTCCTCGTCGCCCCCTGTCGTTTGACTCTGACGTCTCTAGTGATTAAACATGAGATATGATTCACATTTAACAGGCATTCGTGGTCTCAGGAATCTATTATTTGTTCCTGCTCATCATTTTGGCTGAGCGAAAAAGTTAATGTTTAACTTTCTATATTTATTTTGAACGTTACCGTAGTACAGCGCTGACTTTGTAGCATACATTTGACTGAATTGTTGTCTTTATTTCCTCTTATATAAGCCTCTTATACTTTTATAATGGCTATTACTGTTCATTAAAACTGACGTTTAACAAAAAGAGGCAGAGTTGTGCTTATCGTCACGCTTTATCTTCGATCGCTCGTTTCAAGTTAGGGTATTGTTGGCGGTGGAAACGCTACCTGGATCAGGGTGTGCCATCCCATACCGTCCCGTCCCGTACCGTACCGTACTGACCCGCACCATACCGTACTGACTTGTACCGTACCGTACTGACCCGTACCATCCCGCATCATATCGTACTGTACCGTACTGACCCGTATCGTACTGTACCGTACTGACCCGTACCATACCGTACTGACCCGTACCATACCGTATCATACCGTACTGACCTGTACCATACCGTACTGACCCGTACCATACCGTATCATACCGTACTGACCTGTACCATACCGTACTGACCCGTATCGTACCATATCTTACTGACCCATACCGTACTGTATCGTACCGTACTGACCCGTACCATACTGTATCATACCGTACTGACCCGTAACATACCGTACTGGCCCGTACCGTATCGTACCGTAATGACCCGTATCGTACCATACTGACCCATACCGTATCGTACTGTACTGACCCATACTGTACCATACTGACCCGTACCGCTCAGTGGAAACCACCCAAAAGCTACAGACCCCGTTATAAATGGCTCTTTTCTCGCTGGACGAACTGCTTCAGTAAGGCAGCTGATATAAAAAATTGTAATTCATCGTTTTGAGCTAATTTGCTACATGTACATCAATGGAAAGCTTACATATCCAGCTTTCAGATTCTACAAAACATTGACCCTTATGACTGGTTTTGTGCTCCAGGGTCACATTAGATGCGTGTAGGATTGTTCCTTGAAAATGACCTATTTAAAAAAAGTAGCAGATTGCTCTGGCCAAGGCCCACCCACTTCGACAGGAAGTGATTGTTTGATTGACGTGAGAGGAGACGAACCGCAGTCAAGAAACATTCATGTGAGACACTGAAGCAATCTCTGCAATCGTCTGTGTGGAAACTGAAGAGATTTGAGACAGTCTGCTGCCGAACGCTGTCAAACTCCATCACGAGTCCTTCCTCAGAATATCAACCTGATACTTAGGTAAACCCACACAAACTTCTGCAACTTTAAACGAAACCTGGGCGTCTGCGTTCATACAGATTGGCAGGATTGGCGTTGGGTTGGGCGCAGCACACACACACACGCGCACACACACTCTCTCTATAACACACACACACACACACACACACACACACACACACACACACACACACTCACTATAACACACATACACACCGGTGCAGAGCCCTACCCATAATGCTGTGCCAGACGGGCAGCAGGGCATAAGAAACAGCAGGTCTTGGGTGGGACCGGGATGATTCCTCTCCATTTACTGACCCAGAACATGAGAGACGGACGCACAGACTTCTGGGAAACGCTGGCGCCAGTGCTTCTGGTGCAGCTCACTCCTCGAGTGAATCAGTGAAGAGATCAGTATAGAGAAAAAATCAAACCCTAATCTAACCAGAGTCAAACATGACCGATCCTGCAGTGTGTGTGAGTGTGTGTGTGTTATAGGGAGTGAGTGTGTGTGTGTGTGTCTGTGTATTGGGAGTGAGTGAGTGAGTGTGTGTGTGTGTGTGTGTGTGTGTGTTATAGTGAGTGTGTATATATAATACATTAGCTGCAGAGAAACACGGAAATGTGAAAAAAAATGTCCATTAAGTTTACTGGTTACACTTTATTTTAATAGTTCACTCTAGACAGCAACACTACTAACTATAAGTAACTATTGCAACAACATGTCATCTAGTAGCTGTTAGGTTAGTGTTAGAATAATTATAAGTGACTTAGACTCAGTAGAATGTCTAAAGTGGATTATATAAATACTGTGTCAGCAGATTATTGGTTAAAGGCACACACATGTACATGCATGCACGCACGCACACACAGACGGCTGTGAGGTGTTTAAGCTCTGATGGTAAATCACAGCCGCAGGAAATGTACTAAATAAACAACTAGATGTATAAATATCAGCCTGTGCCTCATATTTTCTTCTTTCAATTAGATGCAGAAGTCTGAAGAGGAGTTCTTAAATATTATTTACTCAAACAGCCCCCCCACACACACACAACACACAGAGACACACACACACACACACACACACACAGACTGTTTCTGTGCAGGGAGGTCCTCGAGCGTCTGCTGCCCCCTGCTGCTCACGGACAGATCTGCGGGGTGTGTAATAATCACACACACATCTGCCCTTCACACGCTTTAGTGCTGATCCACCAGATATTGACCCCTTCTACAACACATTTAACTTACACTTTATTTTACAGAGGAGGGGGGGGGGGGTGCTTCACATGGAATTTGTTTTAAGGATATTTGCTTTACAGTTGTAGTTACTTTACGATATTAAATGTATATATATATATATATTTATTACCTTATATGTACAAAACTGCAATTTTACACACACGCATGCACACACACATACTCTCTCTCACTCACTCACTCTCTCTTTCACACACACACACATTCTCTCTCTCACACACACACACACACACACACACACACAACACACACCCATTCTCTCTCTCTCTCACACACTCTCTCTCGTACACACACTCACACACACACACTCTCTCTCGTACACACACACACTCTCTCTCGTACACACACGTACTCTCTCTCGTACACACACACACTACGGGGGTGCTCAGCCCCGCTTAATAAGACAGGCTCCCCTGAAAACGTGATTTGTGAAATTGGGGGTCTCTCAAAAATATTGACTGTTATTTTGATGTGCAATTTAATTTTTGTGATCATCGTGGATTATTAGGTGTAAAATTGCAATAAAATAAATCATTGATTGATGCATGCCTGCGATTTAACCTTCAATAAGGAGAAGTATGCATGCTCTTCTTGTCCTGAGCATCATCGGGGGGGTTCTGCTCATGTTTAGTGCATGTGTGTTCAGGTCAGGCATGCGTTGTGTGTATATAAAAGAAGTGTGCTCCCCCAAAGTCCACGGTTTAGTTCGAGCACTGGGGAAGTGACCTCTGAAACTGTGGAAATCAAGCAAATGTTTTGCTTCAGATTTAAGGCTGTTTCTCCCAAAATGCATTTGGTTATTTTACCATGCTTCAGGAGGCTTTTTTGCCACGGTGAAATCTGCAGAATGATTTATTTAATGTGTTATTCTGCTGTTTATCTGCTTCTGTAACGCTAATGTGACAAAGGTTGATTTGTAACACTTCAGGAAAAACAGATGAAATTAATTTACCAGAATCTCTTTCTTTAATGCAGAGATCAGCACTGTTTGGATTACACCATCACCACCTTCATCAAGAGAAAACGACAGACTGATGACACTGTGTGTGAGCGAGAGTGTGTGTGTGTGTCTGTCTGAGTATGTGTGTGAGTCTCTATGTGAGAGTGTGTGTGAGCGAGTGTCTGTCTGTGTGTGTGTGTGTGTGTGTGTGTGTGTGTGTGAGAGAGAGAGTGTGTGTGTGTCTGTGTGTGTGTGTGAGACATACAAACGTTCACCTGCAGCACAAGTCTGTGTGTCATATTCAATCATATTAAACACATCTGTAATAGTCTCAGCTCCAACTCTGGATTGATGAGGTTTAATGGACAGTGTTCTTATGAAACTCTTCAGCGGGACACAGCAGAACTCTAGCGAGCAGAGGTCAGAGGTCATCCGGCCAGCCGCTGCGTCACCACCTCGCGGTACATGATGGAGATGTAGATGAAGAGCAGCAGGATGACGAAGAAGTCATCCATGAAGCCCAGCAGCCCCACCACGCCCTCAGGGATGAAGTCCAGCGGCGAGGCCAGGTAGGTCAGAGCGCCCAGCACACACAGCAGGATCCGGATGCGGAACATCCAGAAGAGACCCCCCACGGAGAACATCTCTCTGAAGGCATGCCGCAGCAGCGTCGGGACATCCCTCAGACGGTCCAGCAGCTTCAGAGACACACACAAACACGGTCAGCTGAGAGCTCTGCCCAGGGGCAAACACAGACACACAGCGGTGGAACCTCATCAGTCTGTGTGGAGCGACATGAAGACACGGAGACAGACTAAACCCAGAAGAACTGACGCGAGGACAAAACCTGAAAACCATTATTTTTGATTATTACACAAGAGCCTAAAGCTGTAAACAGCACTGTAGCGTTGTCAGGTCTTTACTGTGCGGCTGACTTCAGCTGTTGTGTGTTTGTGGCTCTTTCTGTCTTTATTGTGTGTATGTGTTTTTGAGAGAGAGTGTAGGTGTGTGTGTGTGTGTGAGAGAGAGAGAGAGAGTGTAGGTGTGTGTCTGTGAGTGAGAGAGAGTGTGAGAGAGAGAGAGAGAGAGAGAGAGAGAGAGAGAGAGAGAGAGTGTGTAGGTGTGTGTGTTAGAGAGAGAGAGAGAGAGTGTGTGTGTAGGTGTGTGAGTGAGAGAACGGAGAACGAGAGAGAGTGTGTGTAGGTGTGTGTGTGAGAGAACGAGAGAGAGTGTGTGTAGGTGTGTGTGTGAGTGAGAGAGAGAGAGTGTGACAGACCGGACAGAGAGAACTTGCTCTGGCAAGACGTCTCCAAATCCCCAACAACAAACCAGTGACGTCACACCAGCTCATTCTTCGACTTTAGTTGCTCGTATTTTCCCAGCCGTTAACTGATTGTGAAGCGGGGGGCTATTGGCCTGTGATGTAAACTACTAGCAACTGGTCACTTATAGGGACAGTTAACCCCAAGTCGTTCTTCAAAGGGAGATATTTTGAAGAATGCTGGTAACCAGATAGTTGATGGTCTCCATGGAAAACAACTGGGGTGCACGATATTGGATTTGTGCCGATATCCGATATTTTTTTAACTCATTTTGGCCGATAACGATATATCTCCTTTTGTTTGGAAACAAGTCTCTCCTGTTCAGAAATGATTAGTTTTTACCAAGAACTTATTTGTTTATACTTAACTAAACCACAATGAATCATAATTTTTTGACAGCACCGTCCCCCAATAAAGTTGGTCAGCAGCAGGAAGCATGAAGTGCTCTAAAACTTCCTGGTATGCGGCTGGGTTGACCTTGGACCTCAGAAAACACAGTGGACCAACACCAGCAGATGACATGGCACCCCAAACCATCACTGACTGTATAACTTTACACTGGACCTCAAGCAACGTGGATTCTGTGCCTCTCCTCTCTTCCTCCAGACTCTGGGACCCTGATTTCCAAAGGAAATGCAAAATTTACTTACATCAGAGAACATAACTTTGGACCACTCAGCAGCAGTCAGTCCTTTTTGTCTTTAGCCCAGGCGAGACGCTTCTGACGCTGTCTGTTGTTCAAGAGTGGCTTGACACAAGGAATCGACAGCTGAAACCCATGTCTTGCATACGTCTGTGCGTAGTGGTTCTTGAAGCACTGACTCCAGCTGCAGTCCACTCTTTGTGAATCTCCCCACATTTTTGAATGGGTTTTGTTTCACAATCCTCTCCAGGGTGCGGTTATCCCTATTGCTTGTACACTTTTTCCACCACATCTTTTCCTTCCCTTCGCCTCTCTATTAATGTGCTTGGACACAGAGCTCTGTGAACAGCCAGCCTCTTTGCAATGACCTTTGTGGCTTGCCCTCCTTGTGCAAGGTGTCAATGGTCATCTTTTGGACAAAGTCAAGTCAGCAGTCTTCTCCATGATTGTGTAGCCTACAGAACTAGACTGAGAGACCATTTAAAGGCCTTTGTAGGTGTTTTGAGTTAATTAGCTGATTAGAGTGTGGCACCAGGTGTCTTCAATATTGAACCTTTTCACAATATTCTAATTTTCTGAGATACTGAATTTGGGGTTTTCATTAGTTGTCAGTTATAATCATCAAAATTAAAAGAAATAAACACTTGAAATATATCAGTCTGTGTGGAATGAATGTATACATTATACAAGTTTCACTTTTTGAATGGAATTAGTGAAATAAATAAACTTTTTGATGATATTCTAATTATATGACCAGCACCTGTATATGAGATTTTATTTACAAGTGTCATGTTTGTGATTTTTTTTCCCCGTGTAAGCTATTGATAGTAATCAGTCACGTGACCGGCAATTTTTCACGTTTCCCAGCCGCAGATATTTAGATCACGTCTCACAAGAATAAAACAAAAGGTATTTCTGAACAAAACACACGTTTTGGCCATTTGTGGTCCATATTAAGCACCCGAGCCCATAAACAGCAAGAAAAACGTTGTTTAAAACACTTAAAGTGCCGTAATATATTTAAAACAGTAATATTAATTCAGTAGTTTACACGGCAAGCAGATGAGGCCGGAATACTAATGGTTTGCCATTTAATGTTAAGCTTTGCACATTGTGTTTATATTCTTATTGCCTGTACAACAAATACATCATCAATCTCGCCTTTTAATATCTGCGTTTACTAAATGATGCAATCTGCATGAAAATAGCTGGAGGTCAGTGTAGCAAAGCTTGGTTATGTCCTCCAGGTGGACGTTCCTATAAGAGTGTGACGTCACCTGAAAACTATAGCTTACACGATACATATAGACATATCGGTATCATTTTTAATATCGGGCCGATGCCGATATTTACATTTAAAGCCACTATCGCGCCTATACCGATATTTACATTTAAAGCCACTATCGCGCCTATACCGATATTTACATTTAAAGCCATTATCGGTCGATACCGATATCAGTCCGATAATATCGTGCATCTCTAAAACAAACAGTATGGGAGTCAATGGGGACTGAAAATGTTCTCCTGCTTTGAATAAAGACACCGGCACAGGTTTGTAAGGACTCGAGGAGGCGTACTCACGGAGCGCGGCTGGCCGGAGAAGCGGCGGTTGTAGTCGTTGATGTCGCTGAGGATCAGCGCGGGTTCGACCTGACCGTCCGGCGTCTGAGCGCTAAGCCCCGTGTCTTGGAAAAGCGGGAAAAGCAGGGTCACCTGACAAACCAATGAAGGTCAACAGTCAACGAACACATACAGACTAACCTCCAGAGCTCATTTAGAGAGAGAGAGAGTGTGTGTGTGTGTGAGAGAGTGTGAGAGAGAGAGAGTGTGTGAGAGAGAGAGTGAGTGTGAGAGAGAGAGTGTATGGTGGTGAGTGAGCGAGAGAGAGAGAGAAAGAGAGAGAGAGAGTGAGTGTGTGAGAGAGAGAGTGTGTGAGTGAGTGTGTGTGTGTGAGAGAGAGAGAGAGAGAGAGAGAGAGTGTGTGTGTGAGAGAGTGTGTGTGTGTGTGAGAGTTTGTGTGTGAGAGAGAGTGTGTGTGTGTGTAGGACTGGTGTGGTTATTTCTGTCCGGTCCGGCTCACTGGACACGGTCAGCTTCAGAATAGGAAGGATTTGTACCATTTGTCTGCAGATGGGGCAGTTGATGGCTCCGAGCCACGTCCCATAACGCCAGTACGCCACAATGCACGGCCCTTGGGTTAAAACAGAGCAGAAGTGATTAGAGACCAGCGGATACGCTCGTGCTTGACCGCTGCATCTGATCCGAGATCAGCCTCACCGCAGAACAGATGACCGCAGTTGGTCTCGACGGGCAGAACGGCCTGCTGCAGACACACGGGGCACGACATGTCCGAGTAGAACTGATGCCGGGGCTCCGGCGACGACAGCTGAGCAACACAAGAGCATGTGTCTTTACATTGACATACACACCGCTCCATCAGCCTCAGCTTTATATCAGCTGGACCGGGCTCCACGAGAGCACATGTGCTGCTAACCTGAACGATTTCAGGAGCGCATTACAAAATAAACTAGATTATGAATAAAGTCATCAAGAGAAACTTGAGAAAGACTAGCCACAGTTTAAAGCAGTTGTAAAGCCTAAAGTTTGAACATTTACATAGATTAGATAGATGTTGATAACATGTTTCTAGCATTAGCAGCATGTTACTAGCATGATTGGCCTGTTACTAGCATATAATTGGCAATATTAGCATGTTACTAGCAGGATTAGCAAGTGACTAGAATGATACTAGCATGACTAATAAGTGACTTGCATGTCGTTAACATGTTTCTAACATGAATAGCAAGTGACTAACGTGATTAACATGAATAGCAAGTGATTTGCATGTCGTTAACATGCTTCTAGCATGATTAGCGTGTCGATAGCATGTTTCTAGCATGATTAACATGTTACTAGCATTTTGTTAGCATGATTAACAAGTCACTAACATGTTTCTAACATGATTAGCATGTATATAGCATGTTTCTTGCATGACAATAGCATATTTTAAACATGATCAACATGTCGATAGCATGTTTCTAACATGACTAACATGTTATTAACATTTTGTTAGCATGATTAGCAAGTGACTAGCATGTCGTTAACATGTTTCTAGCATGAGTAGCGTGTCGATAGCATGTTTCTAGCATTATTAGCATGTTATTAACAAGTTGAAAGCATGACTAGCAAGTAATTAACGTGCCGCTAACATGAATAGCAGGCAACTAGCATGATTAACATGTTACTCGCATGATTAGCAAGTGACTAGCATGTTGTTAGCATGTTTATCTTGTGACTAGCATGTTGTCACAGTAATAACCCAGTGAAGGGTCAGATCCGAACCTGATCCTAGATCAGACACATACAGAGCTGCTCTGGTCAAGCAGTGCGGGATGCCAGAGACTCATAAACAGAGCATACAGCACACACCTGCTCGGACTGAAGCTGCTCTCGGACCACACGCACATGCTCCTGATTGTCCGGATGAATCCTCTGCTGCTCGTTCCTGAGACAGACCACAACGCAGCGGGTTATTACACTCCACATAGCACCCGTCATATCTTTACTCCACCCAGACATCACGCACACTCCACATAGCACCTGTCATATCTTTACTCCACCCAGACATCACGCACACTCCACATAGCACCCGTCATATCTTTACTCCACCCAGACATCACACACACTCCACATAGCACCCGTCATATCTTTACTCCACCCAGACATCACGCACACTCCACATAGCTCCCGTCATATCTTTACTCCACCCAGACATCACACACACTCCACATAGCACCCATATCTTTACTCCACCCAGACATCACGCACACTCCATAGCACCGTCATAATTTACTCCACCCAGACATCACACACACTCCACATAGCATCCGTCATATCTTTACTCCACCCAGACATCATGCACACTCCACATAGCACCTGTCATATCTTTACTCCACCCAGACATCACGCACACTCCACATATCACCCATCATATCTTTACTCCACCCAGACATCACGCACACTCCACATAGCACCCGTCATATCTTTACTCCACCCAGACATCACGCACACTCCACATAGCACCCGTCATATCTTTACTCCACCCAGACATCATGCGCACTCCACATAGCACCGTCATATCTTTACTCCACCCAGACATCACGCACACTCCACATAGCACCCGTCATATCTTTACTCCACCCAGACATCACGCACTCCACATAGCACCCGTCATATCTTTACTCCACCCAGACATCACGCACACTCCACATAGCATCATATCTTTACTTACCAGACATCACACACACTCCACATAGCAGCCATATCTTTACTCACCCAGACATCATTATTACATAGACTGTCATATCTTTACTCCACCCAGACATCACACACACTCCACATAGCACAGTCATATCTTTACTCCACCCAGACATAATGTGAGAACCACTGAAGGTTTCTGTACGTCCACCCAGACATCACGCACACTCCACATAGCACCCGTCATAGGTCTTTACTCACCCAGACATCACGTTGCCAGACCCACCAGGAAGGTGACCCAGACATCACCAGCACTCCAGAACATCACTCCTTCATATCTTTACTCCACCCAGACATCATACACACTCCACATAGCACCTGTCATATCTTTATCACCACCCAGACATCATGCACACTCCAGCCAGAGATCTCACTCACACACCAGACATCGCGCACTCCACACAGCACATGTCATATCTTTACTCACCCAGACATCATCGCACTCCACACAGCACCGTCATATCTTTACTCCACCCAGACATTATACACATTTGTGTCTTCATAATAGCACCACATATCTTTACTCCACCCAGACATCACACACACACACACACACACACACACTCATATCTCTCTCTCTCACCCACACACGCACACACACACACACTCTCATATCTTTACTCCACCCAGACAGATACAGACACTCCACACACCGTCATATCTTTACTCCACCCAGACATACTTTCTCAAATAGCACCCATCATATCTTTACTCCAAACACACAAAGACAATCACACACATAGCACACACACTCACACCCAGACATCATGCACACACACACACAGCACACACACACACACACACACTGACATCATGCACACTCCACAGAGCAGACATTACTGCGAGCAGTACACTAGACACAGTGACACACACACACGATGTCAACTGTGACATATTATTACACACTGGGTGGGTTTTGTTGTGAAGATCTGGCAACCCTGATTTGTTCTGGCATAGTCATAAACTGAGATGAATGTTTAGTGTTTGCGTTTCCTCCTCTTCTTCTTCTTCTCAAGGGTCAGAGGTCAAGGTCGGGTCTCACCTGCAGAGCAGCGTTGCCAGACCCACCAGGAAGGTAGGCTTAGATTCACCATTCTTAGGAAAACTAGAGAAGTCGCTCACTCCTTCAATCAGAGAGTCCTCTTCTGGAGCCATGGAGCCGTCCAAACACACGTTTGCTTCCATCACACCTGCACATATCCTCCAGCCAGAGACTCACACACACTGCCCTAACGTTACCGTCGCCTTGTTACACACACAAAGCGGCGCGTTTAATTTTATCGTCTTGAATTATGCGACACTTTTAGTAAATACCTAATACCCATGTCATTGTACACATTTTTCTCTGTTTCAAGATAAACATCTTTCACACACACACTGTTGTGAGATTATTTTCCGTCAGGCATTACACACACACACACACACACACACACACACACACATCTCACTCACTCACTCTCAAATAGACACAGACATACACACTCTCTCTCTCTCTCTCACACACATACTTTCTCAAATAGACACAGACAGACACAAACACACAAAGACACAGAGACAATCACACAGACAGACACTCTGACGACCCGTGAGAGGCGGAACACACACACACACACACACACACACACACACACACACACACACACACACACACACACACACACACACACACGATGTCAATGGCTTCCATTTAAACACTTACATGAGATAATAAACACGCAGTTCAAACACACTCTTGCTGAGATGAATGTTTAGTGTTTGCGTTGATCACTCCTCTTCTTCTTCTTCTTCGGCGGGTAACTCGCGGTTCATTACCGCCCTCTTCTGCTCCGGAGAGAACAATAGCGTTTCATTCATAATAGGAAAATCACTAGATGATATCACCTCATCGACATCTCTTTAGTATTCATCATATCGTTAGTGACTAAAAACACTGTTCTGTGTTTAGAAAACGCACAAGTTCCGTGTGTTACCGTCTCTCTGTTGTCTGTGTGTGTGTGTGTCTGTCTGTCATCGTCTTATTTGCGCGATTTTTTTTAGCCATACTAATTTTAATAAATTGTGTTTTGTGTGTGTTTCAAGATGTGTGTGTGCAAAGTGTGTGTTTCTGTTGTGAGATTATTTTCCGTCAGTGTCTGTGTGTGCCTGTCGTGTCTGTGGACCCCTGTGTGTGTCTCGTGTGACCGGCGCCGCTTGTTTGTGTCTGTCACCGCCGCTGTGTTCGTCTAAATCAGCTTTTCGCCGCTCTAATTCGACGGGATTTCACTCGGCACCGGACTCTGATCGTCCCGTGAGCGGCGGAAGCTCCGTTTCACTCTTTTATTCAGTCGTTAATCTGGTTTATCAGCGAGCATGAGCGCGGTGGAGACTCTGGATCGAGTGGAGCTCTGTGAGAGTCTCCTGACGTGGGTGAGTGTGTGTGTGTATAAGTGTAATCTGTGTTTACATCTTCAGACCAAGGTGTGTGTGTGTGTGTGAATAGCGTTCAGTACCATGGTAAATGTGAGTGTGTGTGTGTGTGCCATCTGTGTCATCTGTGTGTTTCTTCTGTGTGTGTAATAATAATAATCACTATAATGATGATCAGTCACATAAACCGTCTCTTTAGACTAGTGACAAAACTTGTGTCTGTGTTTCTGTTTCTCTGTGTGTGTGTCTCTCTCTGTGTCTGTGTGTGTGTGTGTGTGTCTGTCTGTGTGTGTGTCTGTCTGTGTGTGTGTGTGTGTCTGTGTGTGTGTGTGTGTGTGTGTGTGTGTGTCTGTGTGTGCGTCTGTGTGTGTGTGTGTGTGTGTGTGTGTGTGTGTGTGTGTAAGTGTGCGTCTGTGTGTGTGTTTGTGTCTCTCTCTCTGTGTGTGTGTGTGTTTGTGTCTCTATTTTTGTCTGTGTCTCTCTGTCTGTCTGTCTGTCTGTCTGTCTGTCTGTCTGTCTGTGTGTGTGTGTGTGTCTGTGTGAAGTGTGTGTGCTGTTGTAATTAATGCTGATGAATCAGCTCTCTCTCTCTTCATTAGTTCAGACTTGGTGTGTTAGATCTGGTAATCAAGCCCCATAACGAGTGACCGTTGAATTAAACTATCAACTACTATCTAGTAATTAGCTCTGGCGTGTGTCCAGTATCAGTATTAACGACTCTTAATCGGATAGTTTATATCTGACCCATGCAGACAGGATCAATCCCAGCATGCTCTGAGTCCAGCACAGAGCTTATGATCGAGAGAGAAGTAAACAAACAGAAGATATTGAGTGAGTTTATAAAGTCCTGATGAAGACCAAAGAGAAGTGAGGAGGGGAGATGTGAGACACAGCACGTGTGTTATTATTATTATATGATGTCTGGAGTTATATCATAGTGCTAGTTTATTATAAAATGCATGTACACATATTTAGTCTATGCTTTCGGTACAGTGACTCAGACTGGAGTTCAGTGAACGGAGAATCACACTGTCTTTGACTCTATTTAATTCCCATGCACTTCTATATTTGAATGCATCTGGTTGTTGAGCCTCATGCGTGTCAGAGATGTGACGATGATCTCAGTTCAGTGTTTAGACACTATTGACTGGACAATAGAGAAGCTCAATTCAGCCCGCACACAAACATAAAACTGTGTTTTCATAAGCTTTCTTACGGATGTAATAACTGTCCGATGAGGTGAAGGCAAAGTCATAATATCAGGTTAAAAAAAAAGTGCACTTCCAGAAATGTAAGTGGTGCTGTATTTTCACACACTCATGTTGTACTTAATATATTGTACTTGCAAATTAAGAGCATCTACGTGTGCTCAACTGTGATATTTAATTGGGACGTCAATAATATGAATCATATGTGTCCCTGCATTCATAAGAAGCACGGGTATATTTAGCAATAGACAACAATACACTGTATGGGTCAAAATTATACTTTTTTTATTTTATGACAAAAATCATTAGATATTAAGATCATGTTCCATGAAGATATTTAGTATGCTAAATATATCAAAACTTAATTTTTGATTAGTAATATGCATTGCTAAGAACTTAATTTGAACAACTTTAAAGATGATTTTCTCAATATTTAGATTTTTTTGCACCCTTTCAAATATTGTCCAAACCATACATCAATGCAAAGATGATTTATTATTTATAAATTGGCTGGTTTTGTGCTCCAGTGTCACAAATGTGCTTTTAACCAAGTATCTCTGTGTTGATAAGATGTATTTAATCAGCACTTGTAGTACACTTGAGTGTAGTAGTGTATGAAAGATGGGTTCAAGTGGTGTTAAATGCATTTTTAAATGCATATTTTGATTTATGTCCCACAGTTGAGTACACTTCAGATCTTAAGAAGTACTGAATAATCATTTATAGTATATTAAGTACAATATTAGTGCGCAGAAATTGTACATTGTATTAATGTAATCCGTGGAGTTTCACCAGAACATGTCAGTGCGTTCAGTGCATTGCAGACGAAGCAGAAGTGAAGGAGTCTCTGAAGGGTTGTGTTTCTGCTCCAGATGAACACATGCTGACGTCTCGCGTTCCTCACAGAGCTGCTGTCAGACGGCTCGGAGCCCAGCTGTTTCCTGTGGGCGGGACCTTCCTGTCCTGATCCTGGGCTCAGTGTGATGTTAGTGCTGTTTCCTGTGGGCGGGACCTCTGTCCTGATCCTGGGCTCAGTGTGATGTTAGTGCTGTTTCCTGTGGGCGGGACTTCCTGTCCTGATCCTGGGCTCAGTGTGACACTGTGATGTTAGTGAGGAAATTTCCGCAGCACAATAGCACTTTGTGTTTATGCTGAGCTCCAGTGTGGAGTCAGATTGTGTTTTGATTGCCGTCTAGAGCTCCTGGATGCTTTGTGGAAACGTGAGAGAAAGCTGAATCTCCAGGAACAGAGAGCTACGTGTGTGTGTGTGTGTGTGTGTGTGTGTGTGTGTGTGTGTGTGTGTGTGTGAGATGTAATAGCAGCCGTGGTGGAGAACACAAACACACGGATGAAGCTCAGCATCTCATGTAGAGTGTGTTTGTTGTGTTCAGATCCAGGCGTTCGGTGTGGAGGCGCCGTGTTCAGCGGTGGACGAGATGACCAGCGGAGTGGCCATGGCACAAGTCCTGCAGAAGATGTACGTAAAGCACACACACCGTGGTCTGACTTGATTGTTCTGTTCAGACTCCAGACGGACTGATGATGATCTCTGTGTGGAGCACAACAATCTCTCTGGATTATTACAATTGTGTGCACACACACACACACACACACACACACACACACACACACACAGGCACACACACACACACGCCGACACACACGCCGACGCACACACACACACACACACACACACACACGCCGACACTCACCCAGACACGCACACAGATACACACGCTCACACACTCTGGCACTCACACACACACACACATTTTATATTATTTCTCTCTCTCTCTCAGTGATGGCATGTATTTCACTGACGCTTGGGTCAGTCGTGTTAAACCTGATGTTGGAGATAACTGGAGGTTAAAGGTATTCATCCTCTCTCTCTCTCTCAGTCACTCTTGTGTTCGGCTCACACGTCTTACAGCGTCTTTCAATATCCGGTCTTTTTTTTTCAGATCAGCAATTTAAAGAAAATATTGAAAGGTATTCTGGACTACAACCATGAGGTGAGACGCATCTGTCTGTGTGCTTTATGTTGTTATATTATATGTAATAGTCAGATGAGTCCTTCTCTTGAACTGACCCGTGACCTCTCTGTGACCTCCGCTGGGGTTCTGCAGGTGTTGGGGCAGCAGATCAATGATTTCACTCTTCCAGACGTCAGTCTCATCGCAGAGCATTCAGATGCAGCGGAGCTCGGCCGAATGTTGCAGCTCATCCTGGGCTGTGCTGTCAACTGTGAACAGAAGCAGGGTGTGTGTGTGTGTGTGAGCATGTGTGAGCATGTGTGTGTGTGTGTGTGTGTGTGTGTGTGTGTGTGTGAGAGAGTGTGATTTAATTATTATTATCAGATGGTCTGTGGATTAAAATGCTTCTTTATATCTGCTCACCTCAAAGTTCCCCAATATGTTTGATTCAGCTGTTAATAATGATACTGTAACACATGACAGTCAAGCTAGGAGTGGTCAGTTGTTGACATCAGTCATTAAAGGGTGAGTTTTGATGTGTGTGATCTTGTCTGCAGAATATATCCAGACCATCATGATGATGGAGGAGTCTGTGCAGCACGTGGTCATGACGGCCATCCAAGAGGTCAGTCAGTGTCTCTCACGTGTCACAGATGTGTCTGTACAGTGTGCTAAACTCATCACAACACTAGTGTTATCAGCAGCTGGGAAGCCTCAGTTCTTCTGGATTTAATCTGTCTCAGTTCGTAATGTTTCTTCATGTCCTTCCAGACAGACTGATGATGGTCAGATCTCACTGGATTGAGAAGCTGATATCTCCTGACACACGATAGAAATAACTGACTTCAAACCACGTGTAGCTGCTGATAGCACCAGTGTTGTACTGATTGTGTCCAGCGCTGGTGTTAACGTGTGTGTTGTTCCCGCAGCTGATGAGTAAAGAGACGCCCGTGTCCACTGGAAGCGACTCGTATGCTGATCTGGACCGACAGGTAGTTTGTGTTTCACAGGAATCTGCAGCGCAGCTATAATGCAGTGCTGGTTTGTGTGACGTGTTTTCCTCTTGCTCAGCTGAAGAAGACGGCGGAGGATCTAAACGACGCTTTGGCCACTAAAGAGGAGATCGCTCAGAGATGTCACGAGCTGGACATGCAGGTACAGACGTGTCTGCAGGCGTATTACAGAACAGCATTAGCTCAGTGTGTTATCTTATCTTACCTACAGAGAAGACTCATAACTCAGGTTTAGGTAAACACGGGAAGCACCTCCACTGCAGCGACGCTCTCCTCTTTAGCGGATGTGTGTGTAGTGAATGTGTTGATCTGGTGAAGTGTTTCGGTGTGCTGCTGTCGATGTGGTGACCTGTCCTCCTCTGCCTTGCTTTTGAAGGCGTACCTCGTCCAAGAGGAGCGAGATAGACTGAGGTTAGAATGTGTTGATCTAGAAGAGAGGGTAAATGTCTTTCTTTTCTTCTGCTCTCACCCTTTGCTGTTTTTGCATCTAGAAGTTGCTGTGTGCTTGATAACATCCCTAATTAGTGTGCAGGGCCTTTAAGTGTGTGGTGTGTTGTGTGTGTGTGTGTCTGAGAGTCTGTGTGTGTGAGAGAGTCTGTGTGTGTGTGTGAGAGCGTGTGTGCGTGCATGTGTGCGTGTGTGTCTGTGTGTGTGTGTGCGTGCATGTGTGCGTGCGTGTCTGTGTGTGTCTGTGAGTGTGTGTGTGTGCATGTGTGCGTGCATGTGTGCGTGTGTGTGTCTGTGAGTGTGTGTGTGCGTGCGTGTGTGTGTGTGTGACTGAGAGTGTGTGTGTGTCAGTGCCGTCAACCTGTAGACTAATCCTCACTCCTCCCTGTGTGACCCGGCCCTATGGTTCCCATGACAACAGTAGACGCCACCATGGGCCAATCAGCAGACTGCAGCAAACCAGAGATACTCTACCCAGAGTTCAGTGTGCAGGAGCTTCCTCATGACTCGTGTCCGTCTGAACATGTGACCGCAGCTTCGCTTGAGTGTAGAGTCAGACGCCGCATGATGCACCTGTCCAATTATGATTGTTTTGTTATTGAGTTTATACGTATGAGTTTAATACAGTCATCTGTACGTCTGCTTTAAGCATTTAGATCCATCTAGAGAATGACTTAATTTATTTATTAATTTTACTTACTAGCAAGTGAATATTGAAGTACTAGGGTTAGATCATCAGTACTGACACACTCACACACTCACACGCACACACTCAAATTCACACGCACTCACTCACTCTCACACTCACGCACGCACTCACTCACTCACACACACACTCACACTCACACACTCTCTCACACTCTCACACGCACGCATGCACTCATTCTCACTCACACTCACACACACTCACTCACTCACTCACTCACACACACACTCACACACACACACTCACACACACTCACACTCACTCACTCACTCACTCACACACACACACACACACACACACACACACACACACACACACACACTCACTCACTCACTCACTCACTCACTCACTCACACACTCACACACAGACTGACTCTGTGGTCTGTGCTGAAGGTGGCGGCACTCCAGGAGGAGAAGAGCAGTCTGCTGGCTGAGAACCAGGTGCTGATGGAGCGGCTCAACCAGTCGGACTCCATCGAGGATCTGAACAGTCCGGCGGGACGCAGACACCTGCAGCTTCAGACGCAGCTGGAGCAGCTGCAGGAGGAGACCTTCAGGTGAGGAGTGCAGACCATCCTGGGGTCAGGGGTCACCAGCAGTCCGGACTACCCTCTGTAATCTTCTGATGTCTGATTTGGTAGCTGAGCTGAACCAGACAGTTATTGAAGTACAGTGGACGGATTCAATGATGGCAGAGTAGAAGTGTTTCAGCAGCTCCTGTGGCAGGTTGAACTTCTTCAGCTGGTGAAGGAAGCACAGCCTCTGCTGGGCCTTTTTCACAATGGACTCAATGGGATTGTCCCACTTCAGGTCCTGGGACAGGACTCTGAATGACTCCACTGCAGTCACAGTGCTGTTCATGATGGTGAGTGGGGGGAGAGCAGGTTTCTCCTGAAGTCCACGATCATCTACACTGTTTTGAGCGTGTTCAGCTCTAGGTTGTTAAGACTGCAGCCAGCTCCTTAACCTCCTGTCTGTAAGCAGACTCGTCACCGTCCTGAATGAGGCCGATCAGTGTGGTGTCATCTGCAAACTTCAGGAGCTTGACGGGGGGGTCTTTAGATGTGCAGTCATTGGTGTACAGAGAGAAGAGCAGTGGGGAGAGAACACAGCCCTGAGGAGCTCCAGTGCTGAAGGTGCGGGTGCTGGATGTGTATTTTCCCAGCCTCACTAGCTGCTGCCTGTGTTAGTTTGGGCAGGAGGAGGTTTGGGATGATAGTGTTAAAGGCCGAGCTGAAGTCCACAAACAGGATCCTCACATAAGCCCCTGGTCTAGATGTTGCAGAACATAATACAGTCCCATGTTGACTGCATCGTACACAGACCTGTTTACTCTGTAGGCAAACTGAAGAGGATCCAGCAAGGGTCCAGCACCAGTTTTTCAAATGACTTCATGAGGACAGACGTTAGAGCCACAGGCCTGTAGTCATTTAGTCCTGTCGTTTTGGGTTTCTTTGGGATGGAGATGATGGTGGAGCATTTGAAGCATGAGGGGACTTCGCACAGCTCCAGTGATGTTGAAGATCTTTTGTGGCCAGCTGGTCAGCACAGGAGTTCAGACACACTGGTGTAACACAATCTGGACCTGGTGAACCTCGTCTTCGCTGATCAGAGGTGCAGGTGTGGGGTTTCTGGAGGTGTTAATGGTTGTGTGGAGATTTGTTCAGAGCGGGTGTGGGGTGTTTTTTCAAACCTGCAGTAGAACTCATTCAGATCGTCTGCCAGTTGTTGATTCTCCACAGTGCTGGGGGATGGTGTCTTGTAGTTGGTGATCTCTTTCAAACCTTTCTTGACCCTCGGGTCGGATGAAGATGTTTGGCGGGCCGGATTTGGCGAGGAAATCACTCCATTCAGAAATACCATGCGATTTTTGTTTACTTGTCTAATATATTTTCTTCAGAATTGTGAGAGAACCACAACCTTCATTTAAAAAAAATAAGTCTAAATTTATCCAGAAATATACAGCTCTTAATCGAGTCCAGTTTTTATTGTAGCTGGCAGATTTTAGTTTTTCAGCAATTCAATATTTTGCAAAAAGAGACAGAATAAATATGTTTGATTTCTAAATGTTTGACCACATTGGAATCATTAAGCAGAATCAGAATTGCAGGGCTTTAAAAAAAAAACATTATCACTTTCCAAGATATTCGGTGTACTGTTTTTAGGTCCAATAAGTAATATCTCTCTTATCTGAATTTAATAGGAGAAAATTATTGGTCATCCAATCTTTTACATGTTTAACACACTTCGTTAGCTTAGATAGTTTAGAGGTTTCATCTGGTCGTGTTGAGATATATAGTTGAGTATCATCAGCATAACAATGGAAACTAATCCCATATTTTCTAATAATATTATCAACATGTATAATGAAAATAGCAGAGGACCTACGACAGATCCTTGTGGTACTCTATACTTTACTGGTGATAATTGAGATGCCTCCCTGTTTTAATAAACAAAGTGGTAGCGATCGGACAGGTAGGATCTAAACCATCTTAAAGCCTGCTCTTGAATACCTGTATAGTTTTGTAATCGGTCTATGAGTATGTCATGATCTATAGTGTCGAACGCAGCACTAAAATCAAGCAAGACTAGCAACGAGACACAGCCTTGGTCTGACTCAAGAAGCAAGTTTATTTAGCTCATCCTGTCCTATAGTTGTAAAGCAATGCAGTTTTTCTTTGGGTGCGATCAATGAAGCTGAAGTACTAGAAGCTGTAGAATGTATTTCTGATGTTATTTATTTTTTCAGTCATAAAGTCAATACTGTTAAACTGTGAGGGAATATTTATATCGGGTGACATCGTGAGCTCCTGCACTCAGTCCTGTGCTTCTGTGGATGAAGCTGTAATGAGCGAGTCTCTGTTGAGCTGGCAGTGTCTGTCTCGGCCCCATATATCATCTCTGAGGGCCCCGGCTCAATCATGGGCACTCGAGGGCTTCGGGACCTACCTTACCTTCGCTGTACTTCACCACCATACGTCTGTCTCACTGTGAATGAGTCTAGAGCTGAACGTGTCCATCACAGCAGCTTCACGGAGAGACAAAATGCAATATGTAAAACGGCAATGCATTTCTGCATATGTGCAACATTTAGTGCAAAATGAAAATTCAGTTATATAATTTAAATTTGCCATTTTCTACACTAGTATTAATATGCAAATTAAAAACATTTGAACACTTTATGAAAGCATATAGTTAGCAATATTAATTTTGAAATGTAATATGCAAAATGGTAATGTATTTCTGCATTTAAATTGATATAATGGCAAATGTAAATTATACAGTATAATTTGCACCAAACATTGCACATATGTATGCGACCATATCAATTTAAATACAAAAATACATTGCCATTTTGCATATTACATTTCAAAATTATTATTGCTACGCATATGCTTCCATACACGTCTGACTGGAAAAGTTGATTAAAGGGGTGGTTGATTGCAATTTCACTTTTTTAACATTTTAGTTAGTGTGTAATGTTGCTGTTTGAGCATAAACAATATCTGCAGAGTTGCGGCGCTGAAAGTTCAATGCAGACGGAGATATCGTCTTTTAAAATTCTGGAAGTTTAATGCCTACAAAAATGACTGGTAAGGGACTACAACGAGTTACTTCCCGGGTCTGATACGTCACAAACCCAGATAAACCCCGCCCCCAGGAACATGTAACAAAGAGGACGAGGCCATGCTGCGCTGCTTTAGAGAAGAGGAAGAGAAAACTAGGGATGCACGTAAAAATCTATTCATTTGAATCGCGATTCTGTCTTCTAACGATTCTAATGGATTCACAAGTTTCAAAATCATTAAAGCAGCGGTTCTTAATACTGTTACCTGTTGCCTGCTCTGCATCTCTCTCTCTCTCTCTCTCTCTCTCTCTCTCTCTCTCTCTCTCTCTCTCTCTCTCTCTCTCTCTCTCTCTCTCTCCCTCTCTCATTCAGATCGTCAGATCAGCTCCAACAAACTCTTCCGACTATACACTTATTTTCACACAGCAATGAGAAGCATTGTAAATGGACATGCGTGTGGTTGCTGTGCTGTATTAAAGCTTTAATCAGGATAAAACCGTATATTAAAAGCTAACAGAAGCAGTAGCACTTACAAATAGCAGCGTATTTAAAAGTATGAGACAACAACACCCAAACACATCATTAAGAGCCGTGCTTGCACAGGTTCTGCACGATCCTCTTCACTAATATCCTCTGGGTCTCAATCGGGCTCAAATTGATAAGCATTATAGACAACACCACTGTTTACAATTCAACCTGAGCACATGCCACGGAGGTGAGGGGCGGGACGTTCAGACGTGCAGTAGAGGCGGTTTAGCCAATCACAACACACTGAGCCAGCTAACCAATCTCAGCCCATCACGTATTTCTGAAGGAGGAGCTTCATAAAACCAGGAAATAAATCGAGGCGTTTATCAGAGAAGGGACAGAGAGGTGTGGAATAAAGGTAAATTATGTGAAAAATAATGCGTTTAAAAAAACCAAGCATGAACACATGCTAGACTGCACCCCATAAACACAATCAAGCCTAGAAAAAAACAGTCAACCACCCCTTTAAGATTTTACATTTTAAAATGCAGTTTTAAAATATAATTCTCATTATTGTAATGCAATAAAAAACAATGCTATATTATTTAAATTATAGCGTGTTGTACAATATTTATATATTAAGGAGGTACTAATTTAAGAATCATCTGATTTTATTTTTGACATTGAGACTCTTTATGTTTGGTCCTAGTGTCTGCCGTTCCTTTAGTTTCAATGAAATATGTTATGCTCTGAAGTATTCATTATGCTCATGTGACTTTATCGGGTGTGTGACTGACGGTGTGTGTGTGTTTGTGTGTGTGTGTGTGTGTCAGATTGGAGGCGGCTAAAGACGATTACCGCATCCGCTGCGAGGAGCTGGAGAAGGAGCTGATGGAGGTCAGAGGTCAGAATGAGGAGCTGACCTCTCTGGCCGAGGAGGCGCAGTCGCTCAAAGATGAGATGGACGTGCTGAGGTGAGACACACACACACACACCTGAGACCACAGAGAACCAGCGCTGAGGAGTGTGTGTGTGTGTGTCTCTGTGTGTGTGTGTTTGTATGTCTGTGTGTGTGTGTGTATCTGTGTGCGTTTATCTGTGTGTGTGTGTGTATGTGTGTGTGTGTATCTGTGTGTGTGCGTGCGTGTGTGCGTGTGCGTGTATGTCTGTGTGTGCTTGTGTGTGTGTGTGTGTGTGTGTGTGTGCGTGTATCTGTGTGCGTTTATCTATGTGTGTGCGTGTGTGTGTATCTGTGTTTGTGTGTGTGTGTGTCTGTCTGTCTGTCTGTGTGTGTGTGTGTGTGTGTGTGTGTGTGTGTGTATAACTGTGTGCGTTTATCTGTCTGTATCTGTGCGTTGTGTGTGTGTGTGTGTATCTGTGTGCTTGTATCTGTGTGCGTGTGTGTGTGTGTGTGTGTGCGTGTCTGTGTGTGTGTATCTGTGTGTATGTGTGCGCGTGTATCTGTGTGTGTGTCTCAGGCACTCGTCTGATAAGGTGTCGAAGCTGGAGGCGCAGGTGGAGGTGTATAAGAAGAAGCTGGAGGATCTGGGGGATCTGAGGCGGCAGGTGAAGCTGCTGGAGGAGAAGAACACCAGCTACATGCAGAACACGGTGACGCTGGAGGAGGATCTGCGCAAGGCCAACGCCGCTCGAGGACAGCTGGAGACCTACAAGAGACAGGTCTGATCACACATCTACATTCATCATTAGCCACCAGCTGAGACTATATCAACATCGCTGACACAAAAGAGTCAAATGAAGAAATCTAGAAGCTCTAGATTACTAAAAGAGGAGAAAAAATCTAGACCTACACAAGTGTTAATGCTCGCGGTTGCCAGATGTCAAGTGTTTAAATCCCCCAATCAGAGCTTCTCTCTTAAAGGAACACTTCACTTTTTTGGAAAATAGGCTCATTTTACGACTCCCCAAGAGTTAAAGAGTTGAGTTTTACCGTTTTTAAATCCATTCAGCCGTTCTCCGGGTCTGGCGGTAGCACTTTTAGCGTAGCTTTTCAGTTTGTCCAGTTTTCAGTTGATATTTCTGATCATGCAATAAATCAGTAAACTAGATGAAGTCAAATAAAGCACGTGTATGAGTTGAAATTCTCTTAATTTGTGCTTATAACTTTGAGAAAAATAATAGTGATTTTCAGTTGAACCCTTCTTGTGTTTTTAGGTGGTGGAGCTTCAGAACAAGCTCTCGGAGGAGTCCAAGAAAGCCGACAAGATGGAGTTTGAGTATAAACGAGTCAAGGAGAAAGTGGACTCTCTTCAGAAAGAGAAAGATGTAAGGCTGGTTTGATCACGAGATGCTGTAGTGATTAGGCGCGTTTACATTACAAATGTGCGCAAAACTTTGGTGTAATGTTATAAATGTCGATAAGAAAGTATTTAGAAATGACGGCGTTTCCATTAACTAGTGTTTTACGACTAAATCGTAAGCTTTTGCCTCTCGCGACAAGTCATGGCAGTGGTTTATGGTGAGATTTGGGCTATATTTATTCAAAGGAGGCGTAAGCGTGTATGTTTCCAGAAGCAGTGAGGAGACGCTTCATAACATGCGTGGTGTGTCTGGAATAAACACGAGCATCGCCGAGCGGCCGCAGTCAGCTTCAGTGGCGTATCAGAGCCTCTGAGACATTATCTAAGCATTAATGGCAGGGAAAGCCTCTTATATTCCAGAGACACCATGTATGAAGTGTTTCTGGGAGGTTATAGTACATTGAATAATGATTATGTGACTTTTTACATACGTCCTGTGACCTGTAAATACAAAAAAAACGTTTCCATTCCACTTTCGAATGCCTGAAAAACCACCTCATGCGAGCGTAAAAACTTTTTTGCGATTATATGGGAGTTTTTGTGAAATTTACACATTTCAATTAGGCGTATTTTCAATTCGCAATTTTTATTTGCGCAATTTGAAGGGTAACGGAAACGCGCCTAGTGTGAATCAGGAACGATGCGTAGATCTGAATCTGTGATACAGCAGCAGCTGTGCTTTATTCATCACTCGTTCTCCTGTTATTATACTCGCTATAACTCTTCTGCTTGCTTCTTCCTCCTCATCCAGTCTTTCTCTCGATGTGAAGTCACGGTTATTTCTGTAGCGCTTATACAACTACACACACACACACACACAGCCACACACACACACACAGCCACACACACACACACACACACACACACACACACACACACACACACACACACACATACACAACAGTCCTGTTTATCAGTAAATGACTAAACAAAGAGCTTCTAAATAAATCAGATGTAGGTTTTGATGAGTCAAGTTTTGAATGTACTTCATTAGCAAACTCGTGAAGCCAAAGCATTTACATCTGAGCTGCAT
>CM050414.1:40235666-40243166 GCA_027564155.1 Gymnocypris eckloni scoliostomus | reverse complement strand
GCATATTAATGACGTGTCGCGTCCCATTTTGCATTCTTCCTAAAATTACGGTGTTGTAGAACTGTTTTCCCTAATCCGTGCTCACATAACGCTACTTTAATTTACAAACCGAGTGTCCAGTATAAAACTGTTATTTAACGCTACATATTTTCTGTCAGACAACAGAACTGAACTTGTAAAACCAGCAGTTACATCTTTTGCAATGATACAATTCCTAATACACGAGTTTAATAAGTTTAACCCTTTCGCACGTGAGTTTAAAATATTCTAGCTGAGCCCCCAGCGTGAGTTTTTTGGGCGACGGTTATTTTAGAACGTATCACCTTATTGTTTCCATGGCAACGCGTCATGCTTGCCACGTGACACAGCACTCGCAGCTACATAGTTCTGTACGACATGTGGATCGCTTTTATTTTCGTCTTCATTTTTAGTCAACATATTCACAAACATCCTCACCATATTATGAAATATCTGATATTCCGATTCTGAAATATGCAAGTAAATGCATTTGGTAGTCTAAACACTCCCATAATGACCGTGTTAGTTGATCTATACCAGCTGACGGGCGCCGCCATGTTAGCTTGCGCCAATCCTAGCCGTGGGATAAACAACACGTAAATTCATCCTCTCCTCTCAAAACACGTTAAAGTAAGTCTACGGTAAACGGGGAGAAGAGCAGAGTAAACGTTATAGTTACCTTCGCAATCTGTGTATGATATCAATAAAACATGTCATCACATCATATTTGTAATGATCATTATTGCCGTTTTCATAGAAATCAGCACGTATTTCACAAACTACAAATGTAGGGTTTTGCTTATACTCATGCGTGTTTAAATGTCTGAAGCCTAAAAATAAGCATTACATGGTTGAAAACATTGAAAGGTTGTGATAATATGACAAATGCTCAGCGCGTCTGATCTGGCTCCGCGCCAGCCGAAGCATGAAAGCAGATTTGAATTCGGCAGTTGAATTCAGCAGTTGATGACGTGACGCACTGAACGTTCCAATTACACCGGCATGACCGTACGCTTCTAGGACCAGCCAAGACTGATCACACCGGTGCGATCGTAAGTGCGAAAGGGTTAATTAAGTTTATTGTTAAAATAGCAACAATATTCGTTGTTATTTAAAAAAAAAAAAAAAAACACACCTCATATTCAGCCGCAAAGGGGGACTCTCCCTTCCGGTGCAGCAGAGCCGCAAGCTCCCTTCGGACGCAGTGAGAGTCCCTCCATCAGTCGCGTCTCTTTGCTCATTCAGCGTCGGACGGGGCTCCCCTTCCGGTGCAGCAGACCCACGGCTCCCTTCGGTCGCAGTGTGACGCCTCCGTCTGTCATTCCGAGTTGCGCTGCGTGCTCGGTTGCGGACGGGGCTCCCACTCCCGGTGCAGCAGAGCCGCTGGCTCCCTTCGGTTGCATGGGAGCCCTCCATCCGATGCGTCAAACCGCGCCTTGCATTAGGCCGCAAGGGGGACTCTCCCCTCCGGTGCAGCAGAGCCGCAAGCTCCCTTCGGATGCAGTGAGAGTCCCTCCATCAGTCGCGTCTCTTTGCCTATTCAGCGTCGGACGGGGCTCCCCTTCCGGTGCAGCAGACCCACGGCTCCCTTCGGTCGCAGTGTGACGCCTCCGTCTGTCATTTCGAGTTGCGCTGCGTGCTCGGTGGCGGACGGGGCTCCCACTCCCGGCGCAGCAGAGCCGCTGGCTCCCTTCGGTTGTAATGGGAGCCCTTCTTCCGACGCGTCAAACCGCGCCTTGCACTAGCCGCAAGGGGGACTCTCCCCTCCGGTGCAGCAGAGCCGCAGCTCCCTTCGGACGCAGTGAGAGTCCCTCCATCAGTCGCATCTCTTTGCTTATTCAGCGTCGGACGGGGCTCCCCTTCCGGTGCAGCAGACCCACGGCTCCCTTCGGTCGCAGTGTGACGCCTCCGTCTGTCATTTCGAGTTGCGCTGCGTGCTCGGTGGCGGACGGGCTCCCACTCCGGCGCAGCAGAGCCGCTGGCTCCTTCGGTTGTAATGGGAGCCCTTCTTCCGGACGCGCCAAACCGCCGCATTAAGCCGCAGGGGACTCTCCTCCGGTGCAGCAGAGCCGCAGCTCCCTTCGGACGCAGTGAGAGTCCTCAATCAGTCGTCTCTTTGCTTATTCAGCGCCGGACGGGCTCCCTTCCGGTGCAGAGAGCAGATTGCGGCTCCCTTCGGTCGCAGTGTGATGCCTCCGCCTGTCATTTCGAGTTGCGCTGCGTGCTCGGTGGCGGACGGGGCTCCCACTCCCGGTGCAGCAGAGCCGCTGGCTCCCTTCGGTTGTTATGGGAGCCCTTCTTCCGACGCGTCAAACCGCGCCTTGCGTTAAGCCGCAAGGGGGACTCTCCCCTCCGGTGCAGCAGAGCCGCAGCTCCCTGCGGACGCAGTGAGAGTCCCTCCATCAGTCGCATCTCTTTGCTTATTCAGCGTCGGACGGGGCTCCCCTTCCGGTGCAGCAGACCCACGGCTCCCTTCGGTCGCAGTGTGACGCCTCCGTCTGTCATTTCGAGTTGCGCTGCGTGCTCGGTGGCGGACGGGGCTCTCACTCCCGGTGCAGCAGAGCCGCTGGCTCCTTCGTTGTAATGGGAGCCCTTCTTCCGACGCGTCAAACCGCGCTTTGCATTAAGCCGCAGGGGACTCTCCCCTCCGGTGCAGCAGAGCCGCAGCTCCTTCGGACGCAGTGAGTCCCTCCATCAGTCGCGTCTCTTTGCCTATTCAGCATCGGACGGGCTCCCTTCCGTGCAGCAGACCACGGCTCCTTCGGTCGCAGTGTGACGCCCTCCGTCTGTCATTTCGAGTTGCGCTGCGTGCTCTGTGGCGGACGGGCTCTCACTCCCGGTGCAGCAGAGCCGCTGGCTCCCTTCGGTTGTAATGGGAGCCCTTCTTCCGACGCGTCAAACCGCGCCTTGCATTGCCGCAAGGGGACTCTCCTCCGGTGCAGCAGAGCCGCAGCTCCTTCGGACGCAGCGAGAGTCCCTCCATCAGTCGCGTCTCTTTGCCTATTCAGCATCGGACGGGCTCCCCTTCCGTGCAGCAGACCCACGGCTCCTTCGGTCGCAGTGTGATGCCTCCGTCTGTCATTTCGAGTTGCGCTGCGTGCTCGGTGGCGGACGGGCTCCCACTCCCGGTGCAGCAGAGCCGCTGGCTCCCTTCGGTTGTAATGGGAGCCCTTCTTCCGACGCCAAACCGCCGCCTTGCATTAAGCCGCACTCTCCTCCGGTGCAGCAGAGCCGCAGCTCCCTTCGGACGCAGTGAGAGTCCCTCCATCAGTCGCACCTCTTTGCTTATTCAGCGCCGGACGGGCTCCCCTTCCGGTGCAGCAGACCACGGCTCCCTTCGGTCGCAGTGTGACGCCTCCGTCTGTCATTTCAAGTTGCGCTCGTGCTCGGTGGCGGACGGGCTCTCACTCCCCGGTGCAGCAGAGCCGCTGGCTCCCTTCGGTTGTAATGGGAGCCCTTCTTCCGACGCCATCAAACCGCGCCTTGCATTAAGCCGCAGGGGACTCTCCCTCCGTGCAGCAGAGCCGCAGCTCCCTTCGGACGCAGTGAGAGTCCCTCCATCAGTCGCGTCTCTTTGCCTATTCAGCGTCGGACGGGGCTCCCCTTCCGGTGCAGCAGACCCACGGCTCCCTTCGGTCGCAGTGTGACGCCTCCGTCTGTCATTTCGAGTTGCGCTGCGTGCTCGGTGGCGGACGGGGCTCTCACTCCCGGTGCAGCAGAGCCGCTGGCTCCCTTCGGTTGTAATGGGAGCCCTTCTTCCGACGCGTCAAACCGCGCCTTGCATTAAGCCGCAAGGGGGACTCTCCCCTCCGGTGCAGCAGAGCCGCAGCTCCCTTCGGACGCAGTGAGAGTCCCTCCATCAGTCGCTCTTTGCCTATTCAGCGTCGGACGGGCTCCCCTTCCGTGCAGCAGACCCACGGCTCCCTTCGGTCGCAGTGTGACGCCTCCGTCTGTCATTTCGAGTTGCGCTGCGTGCTCGGTGGCGGACGGGGCTCTCACTCCCGGTGCAGCAGAGCCGCTGGCTCCCTTCGGTTGTAATGGGAGCCCTTCTTCCGACGCGTCAAACCGCGCCTTGCATTAAGCCGCAAGGGGGACTCTCCCCTCCGGTGCAGCAGAGCCGCAGCTCCCTTCGGACGCAGTGAGAGTCCCTCCATCAGTCGCGTCTCCTTGCCTTTTCAGCATCGGACGGGGCTCCCCTTTCGGTGCAGCAGAGCCGCTGGCTCCCTTCGGTTGCATGGGAGCCCTCCATCCGATGAGTCAAACCGCCTCGAAACCCATTCAGTGTCGGACGGGCTCTCCTTCTGGTGAAGCAGAGCCTCAGCTCCCTTCGTCGCAGCGCCGCGAGCCCCACATTAGTCGTCGGAGTCATGCTGCGTACTCGGCGACGGACGGGACTCTCCCTTCCGTGCAGCAGAGCCGCAGCTCGCCTTCGACGCAGTGAGAGTCCCTCCATCCGTCGCGCCTCTTTGCTTCTTCAGCATCGGACGGGCTCCCTTCCGGTGCAGCAGACCCACGGCTCCCTCCGTCGCAGTGTTACGCCTCCGTCCGTCATTCCGGGTTGCGCTGCGCGCACTTGGTGGCGGATGGGGCTCCCACTCCCGGCGCAGCAGAGCCGCTGGCTCCCCTTCGTTGTAACGGGAGCCCTTCTTCCGACGCCGCCAAACCGCCCTCGCATCAAACTGGAAAGGCGGACTCTCCCTCCGGTGCAGCAGAGCCGCAGCTCGCTTCGGACGCAGTGAGAGTCCCTCCACCAGTCACGCCTCTTTGCTTTCTCAGCATCGGACGGGCTCCCTTCCGGTGCAGCAGACCCACGGCTCCTTCGTCGCAGTGTGACGCCTCCGTCTGTCATTTCGAGTTGCGCTGCGCTGGCGGCGGACGGGGCTCCCACTCCCGGTGCAGCAGAGCCGCTGGCTCCCTTCGGTTGTAACGGGAGCCCTTCTTCCGACGCGCCAAAACCGCGCCTTGCATTAAACTGAAAAGGGGGACTCTCCCCTCCGGTGCAGCAGAGCCGCAGCTCCCTTCGGACGCAGTAAGAGTCCCTCCATCAGTCACGTCTCTTTGCTTTCTCAGCATCGGACTGGGCTCCCCTTCCGGTGCAGCAGACCCACGGCTCCCTCCAGTCGCCGGGTGAGCCCTCCGTCTGTCGTCTGAGCTATGCTGCATACTCTGCGGCGGACGAGGCTCTCCCCCCCCCGGTGCAGCAGAGCCGCTGGCTCCCTTCGGTTGCTGGGAGCCCTCCATCCGATGCGTCAACCGCGCCTCGAATCTCCTTGCCTATTCAGTGTCGGACGGGGCTCTCCCTCCTGGTGCAGCAGACCCACGGCTCCCTTCGGTCGCCGGGTGAGCCCCCCGTCCGTCGTTGGAGTTATACTGCATACTCAGCGACGGACGAGGCTCTCCCTCCCGGTGCAGCAGAGCTGCAGGCTCCCTCCAGGCTTAGCGAGAGCCCCCCATCCGACACGTCAAACCGCGCCTCGTTCCAGCTGCAAGAGGGACCCACCCGTCCGGTGCAGCAAAGCCCAGCTCCCTTCGGACGCAGCTAGAGTCCCTCATTTGACATCTGCCATCGTGCTCCTCTTCCAGCAGCATGCAGGGCTCGCCAGCCCGACGCCGCAAGCCGCAGCTCCCGCCGTGCACCGCACGAGCTCACCAGTCGCCCTGCCTCCTTTTTCATTTGCCGACCTCAATCCATATCTCTCCACAGCAGGCATATTTTGGGGGGCAACTAACCCTTGCTCTCTGGCCGCTGTCCCATGCCTCAAGCTTCTTTTGGGGAGTTCTCTGGGTTCGGCCATGTTCCGGCTCGAGCCCTCCCCAGGACAGCAAGCCAAATATGCCTACTACTGCTATCAGATTAAATGTAAGGGTGAACTCGTGAAATGATGTTTTATTAACAAGGTTCGGAGGAGCACGATCAGATAATCAACCGATTTATTTGGCACAGGTGCAACTCGTTTAGCTAACCATCCTAATGAGCACAACGCTACATGTATAAATAGATACAGCCTGCCTACCTCTGTCCAGTGACAGTTTTCCGGCATCCCTCCTCCCCCAACTCCTCACCCTAATCTATTTCATCCCTCATCAGGGACGGGGAGTTCTCTGGGTTCGGGCCATGTTCGGGCTCGAGCCCTCCCCAGGACAGCAAGCCAAATATGCCTACTACTGCTATCAGATTAAATGTAAGGGTGAACTCGTGAAAATAAATATATGGAAAAATAATAATTTTAAGGCGCGTCAATAATCAGATGCAGCTGCAGTCAGATCTAGTTCCGCTTCATCTTTTAGCAAATGTTTATTTGTGACTCTTTATGAAACTGTGCCTCGATTACGAAACAAAATCCTCTGACACGATCTGCACCGCCATTAAAAATAAACGATCCACTTGTGATCCTTCTGATATCTGTACCTTATGAGAACGAGCTGCTTAACCCTAAAAGATGATTCATCTGGGCTTAAGTAAAACATTCAAATGAATTTTTGTAATATTTTATATATTTGGGATTTTATGACTAGTGCCTCCCAGGATACGTTATCATATTAATGTGTAAAAAAACACCCGGCGTCATCAATAACTCGATGCAAACGCATACAGTGGGGCAAAAAAGTATTTAGTCAGCCACCAATTGTGCAAGTTCTCCCACATAAGAAGATGAGAGAGGCCTGTAATTTTCATCATAGGTATACCTCAACTATGAGAGACAAAATAAGAAAAAAATCCAGAAAATCACATTGTAGGATTTTTAAAGAATTTATTTGCAAATTATGGTGGAAAATAAGTATTTGGTCACCTACAAACAAGCAAGATTGCTGGCTCTCACAGACCTGTAACTTCTTCTTTAAGAGGTTCCTCTGTCCTCCACTCGTTACCTGTATTAATGGCATCTGTTTGAACTCATTATCAGTATAAAAGACACCTGTCCACAACCTCAAACAGTCACACTCCAAACTCCACTATGGCCAAGACCAAAGAGCTGTCAAAGGACACCAGAAACAAAATTGTAGACCTGCACCAGGCTGGGAAGACTGAATCTGCAATAGGTAAGCAGCTTGGTGTGAAGAAATCAACTGTGGGAGCAATTATTAGAAAATGGAAGACATACAAGACCACTGATAATCTCCCTCGATCTGGGGCTCCACGCAAGATCTCACCCGTGGGGTCAAAATGATCACAAGAACTATGAGCAAAATCCCAGAACCACACGGGGACCTAGTGAATGACCTGCAGAGAGCTGGGACCAAAGTAACAAAGGCTACCATCAGTAACACACTGCGCCCGCCAGGGACTCAAATCCTGCAGTGCCAGACGTGTCCCCTGCTTAAGCCAGTACATGTCCAGGCCCGTCTGAAGTTTGCTAGAGAGCATTTGGATGATCCAGAAGAGGATTGGGAGAATGTCATATGGTCAGATGAAACCAAAATAGAACTTTTGGTAAAAACTCAACTTGTCGTGTTTGGAGGAGAAAGAATGCTGAGTTGCAT
>CM050414.1:40223166-40230666 GCA_027564155.1 Gymnocypris eckloni scoliostomus | reverse complement strand
AACAGTTAAAAAACTCTGGTTGACAGACTTAAGTGTTCTCAGCAGATGATGTGCATGCAACAAGTCAGAAAGGTAAGAGGGAGCGAGGACATTTAAAAACCAGCTTAAGCACTTTAAAATCAATTCTAACGCAAGCTGGGAGCCAATGTAAAGACATTAAAACAGGAGTAATATGTTCTCATTTGCAGACACCGGTTAAGAGTCGTGCAGCCACATCTTGGACCATTTGCAAGCTTTATAATGAAGAATAGTTTATTCCCAGATACAGGGTATTACAATAATCAATTCTAGAAGAAATAAAAGCATGATTTGTCATTTTAAAATACTTAAAATAAAATAAACCTTCACTTTAGCCAGCGCTCTTAGTTGGTAAAAACTTGATTTGACAACTAAATCAAATTCAAGTACACTATCGCAGGTTTTTTATCACATGATTTAACTTAAGAAGATTAAACACCAGAATTGAAATGAGAAATGTTTGGGACTTCAGAAGAGCCAAGCACAATAATCTCTGTTTTACTTTCATTTAGATTTAAAAAGTGTAAAGACACCCAATTCAGAAAGACAGGCACAGAGGAAGTCTTAGCCATTTTTGTGCTTCAGGGGCAAATAAAGTCTGCGTAGCAATGATAGTAGAAGCCATGCTTTTCAAAAATAGAGCCTGAAGAAAGCATATATAGAGAAAACTACAAAGGGCCAGAATAGAGCCTTGGGGGACCCCACGAGTCAGGGGACCTCCCCCGAATGGCATCCTCCTATACTGATGGAGAAGCTTATATTTTTAAGATATGACTGAAACCAGCTTAGTGCAGTTCTTCTGATGCCCACAACTTATTCTAGCCGAGCAAGCAGGACCTCACGGTCAACTGTATCAAATACTGCTCTTAAATCTAATAGTACCAGTACAACAGAGTCGCCAAAGTCAGTGGTCATTAAAACTTTTAGTTTAAAACTTCTACAAGTGCTGTCTCTGTAGAGTGAAACTTTCTAAAACCTGATTGAAAACATCAAAAACTTTATTATCATTCATAAATATATTCAGCTGAGGAATCTGTGTACTTCGACAACTAGGGGTGTGTGATATAAAAAATAAATAAATAAAAATATATCTATTTTCTGGGATTTTATCGATAACGATAATTAGAGAGTGTGTTATTGTGCTAATATCTTAAGGACTCCTGAGGACAGCTGACTCATAAAGTTTTTTAATATATATATTATGTGGTGGTCAGTTCACAGCAGTGATAAGTTTAAATGTATTTTGACCTTTTATGGGCATTTTTATCTTTATAAAGCCATTTTTTTATAAAAGTGTGCATCATCTTTGGAGTCAAATTCTGACATTTAATCAGTCAATTTTAATAAGACATTTGAGCTCTTGCCAGGCAAATTAAATCAGTATCAACTAAATTAATCTTTGCAATGTAGAGGAAATAAATATGTAGATGTATTTACACACTGTTTAATGCAGGACAAGAACGTATTTAACCTGCCGTTACAAATTCATAAATAGTGTTTTTATATTTTAAGCATAAAACGTTGAAAGTGATATTTGATATGATATAAAAAAATGAAAAGATACTTTAAATGTGAAATTAAAACCGCCAGTAGGTGGCAGCAAGTTACTGTTAAAGTGAGTCATTGTGTTTGAACCAAATCATTTAAACTTATATTTAATTATTAATTTAGGAACGAATCGCCGTCATGTCGCTCAGAGACACAAAACAGTGCTGTTCCTGTGTTTGGAATTATTTTCTTGTCGAAATAGAGCAAAAACAAGTCAAGCCAAAACTTATTCATATAGCGCTGTTTACAATGCAGATTGTGTCAAAGCAGCTTTACAGTATTTAACAGGGAAATAGTGTGCGTTCTTCTCTGCCCAGACGAGGCCAGCAGTTTAATTCTAGGCTGCAGCAGAGTCAGATTGTGCAGAGGACTCGTCTGGTTCCCGTGGTCTTATACTGATGACGAGGGGGTCTGTCTCTGGGGCTCATGTAGTTGACCTGATCTCTGCTGACATTCAGGGCTGTAGAGGTTGTCTTTAGGTGCTGGATCCACCATCTGGACTGGATACAGACTATCCCCCGGTTTCACAGACACGGCTTAAGCCTAGTCCCAGTCTAAAGCTGTTTCAACTGAAATAAACTTGACTGATCTTAAAATATATCAGTGCCTTTGTTTTGTGCATTTGTCCATGCAGGGAAAGAACGCGCTCTAGTCTAACCTACTAGACTTCATCATGTAATGTAAACATGCACTCTGTAGGTGTGTTTTGTTTGGTTTTTGCGATATACTCATTAATGTAAAATTGCACATCGTTAAAACAACAATTACGATATTATCGCAGACTATATATATATCACACTCGCTTATAGACACCTCTAGAGCAGGTGTAGTGTGCACTAGGTGGTGTAGTTTCATTAAGCACAGTAATAGAGAGCGCTGCAATGTGTGTCTGTGGCTGATATGAAGGGTTAAATCATGATGTGTGTGTGTGTGTGTGTGTGTGTGTGTGTGTTCAGGGGATGGCGCTGCAGAAGAAGGCGGCTGAGGACCGGCTGGCCAGCACGGGTTCGGGTCAGTCTTTCTTAGCGCGGCAGAGACAAGCCACCAGCACCCGCCGGTCGTATCCGGGCCAAGTGCTGCCCACCGCAGCCAGGTAGAGCGTTGCCACGGCAACCCTCACCACAGCCACCCTCACCACAGCCAATCAGGACGCCCGACTCCACCCACCCACCCGATCCTCGCTGTCTTAAAATGCTTCACTGATTTGACCAATCGGGGTATCCGACCACGCCCACTTTAACCTATCAGCATTAGTGAACGAACACACTCCAGACGTCCGTTCCCGTCGGACGCTTTTTAAAGGAGGCTTTGCAGTATTTTAAGGGTTGTTACTGACACAGTGTTTTATTTGCTCTTAGACTGGTCTATGCAGCTGTTCCCTCTTCATTATTGTATCTGTCCTCTATTCTACATTAATATCTATGCATTGAAAGAGAGAATATTGCACCAAACATGATGTTTATTTAAAGGCGTGTCGCTCCGTCGTTTCTTCCAGCGATTGGGTGTTTCTTGTTTTGTTGATTCCTTCCCAATGCCTTAATACAGACTCACCGCTGTATCAATCACTGACTGACACCTGTCAATCTCTTTCTTTCACAGTGACGTTAAAGCATGAGCGGCAGGGGGCGGGGCTGAATGCCACCGGGGGCGGGGCTGGTGACATCAAGGGGCAGGGCTGCATGCCACCGGGGGCGGGACTGGTGACATCAAGGGGGCAGGGCTGCATGACTGAGTGTGATTTGATCTCATGCTGCTGAGTTTAACCCGTCGCTGCACACTAACTAACCCAGATTGCTAACCGCTGATCAGAAGTGGGCGGGGCCGGCGCCTGTCAATCACGGGCTGTGACTGTTACGCTTTAAAGAAGAATGAACTCGGACATGTTTTCATTGTGGAGTGATTCAGTATTTTCTGTAGTCTATGAACAAACAAGCCTCATCATACATGCTTCATCAGCCATTCTTTCTTCAGCGTCTGGATGCTAGTTGCTTCCGCTCCTTCGGTTTGTTTTATACTGAATCAGTACGTGCTTTGATGATGATGATTCTGACACTGTTACAAACCACAGCAGCACATAATCTGACATTTAAACCTGCTCTGCTGCTTTTCTTCATCAGCTGTTACTAAATATTCAAGTAATAGCGCCCAGCGATTGCGTATTACTCCGGCAGTGCTCTTGTGTGATTTTAAACATGCGATTGAATGTGTTTCTCGTGAGTTCAGAGGTTAAACACAACCGTCCATGAGCAGAGAAACACCAAATCAGTATCTGTGCGATTGAACATTCGTCTGAAGTAGCAAATATTCATTCAATTTGCCAAGTTTTATATCGCTTGTGTACAATATGCACATACTGTATGTGTGTGCGGCTGGAGGAACCGGTTAGATGCGTTTCATAATGTCTCCATTCACTCTGTTGATGAATCTGTGCTTCCAACGCTGCAAAACTGTACAGCTATTATTCCAGTTGTAAATAAAGCTTGTATAAAACATTCACGTTTGTTTGATTTGCTGTAGCCGATGATCTATTTCTCTCTCGATTCAGGAATATTCATTACCGCGACGCCTGTGGTCACAAATGCAAATTTGTGCTGCTCTTTGCTTCTCATTTTCCTCATTTCAAGTGATTTCTCGTTCTCTTATAGTTTAGCTGCAGACGGATGACGCTGCTCTGTAGTTGCTTTCTTTGCTCTTGATGTTCGTCATCTCTTCTCGGTGTTAAGTCCGAACGAATCGTGACCTCTGACCCCTGTGAGAGCAGCTTGACCTTTCGGTTGAAGGCTCTGACCAAACGCTGTCAACTTAGAAAGTCAGATTTTCCAACTTTCTGCTCAAAAGTGCAGCAGAACCGACTCCAAACTCGGATTTCAGCACACAACCGTGGATAAGGAATCAGTGCAAAACACGTAAACGAATGCACAATCATTATTCCTGTTATCATCATCCAGAGGCTTATTTTCAACAACTGAAGCCTATTTCATAAAGAGTGCTAAAAAAAAGCAGGGATTACAGACCAAAGCCTGACTTTAAATAACCTAACAACTCAATCGTGACTAAAGCGGTTCCACAAACGACCATTTAAGTTCACACAATCGAACTCATTCGTGCACGCATATTCTTAATGTCGAAACAGCGAATATATTTGTGCTGTTTAATGCATTTTGGGATGTTGTTTTCTTCATTGCACAGCTGACATGTCACGGGTATATTCTTCGTCTGTAAAAGTCACACAAATAAATCCATTTTGCTGTCAGGAGTGAGTGAACCGACGGAGCTGTTTTATCAAACAGGCCTCCTGAATCACATGCATTATAGTCCAACCCTTCTGAAAGCATGTAATGCTGTGTGCGAGGAGCAGAAACTGTGTGTGAGGCATATGCACTCTTAAAAATAAAGGTGCTTCACAGCGATGCGATGCCATAGAAGGATCTTTTTTTTGTCTAAATTAACATTTTCAATTCAATTTAAGTTTATTTGTATAGCGCTTTCATGATACAAATTGTTGCAAAGCAGCTTTACAGGAAATTTAAGTCTACTATATATTTAGCTTAAGTCAAGTTGATGTACGTATGGCAGAAATGTACGGTAAAATAATTAATTGACGTAATCAAACAGATGATGAACACTATTATGTTGCAACCATTCCTAATTACCACGGGTTGTTAATCCAGAAACAGAGAAACAAATAGAGACATAATTAGCATAGCTGTTGTTCCATCCATGTAAAAATTGATCAGTTCAACCCAAGCTAAATCATAATAATGTGCGTTTGATCAGATATTCCTGCAGTACTAGATTATGGGATGCATTATATGAATGCTTGGCTAAAGAGATGTGATTTAAACAGAGAGAGTGTGTCTGAACCCCGAACGTTATCAGGAAGGCTATTCCAGAGTTTAGGAGCCAGATATGAAAAAGTTCTTCCTCCTTTAGTGGACTTTGCTATCCTAGGTACTACCAAGAGTCCAGAGTTTTGTTCCTTAGGGAGCGGGTTGGATTGTAGCGTGATAGAAGATTAGTTAGGTACGCAGGAGCTAAATCATTTAGGGCCTTATAGGCAAGTAATAATATTTTGTAACTGATACGAAACTTAATAGGTAGCCAGTGCAGAGACTGTAAAATTGGAGTAATATGGTCATATTTTCTTGACCTGGTAAGGACTCTAGCCGCAGCATTTTGTACTATCTGTAGCTTGTTTATTGAAGATGCAGGACAACCACCTAGCAGTGCATTACAATAGTCCAGTCTAGAGGTCATGAATGCATGAACTAGCTTTTCTGCATCAGAAACACTTAACATGTTCCGTAGCTTGGAAATGTTTCTAAGATGGAAGAATGCTGTTTTGTAACATTGGAAATATGATTTTCAAAAGATAGGTTGCTGTCTAATATAACACCCAGATTTTTAACTGTAGAGGAAGTAACATTACATCCGTCTAGTTGCAAATTGTAATCCAAGATATTCTGTGTACTGTTTTTAGGTCCAATAAGTAATATCTCGGTCTTATCTGAATTTAATAGGAGAAAATTACTGGTCATCCAATCTTTTATATTTTTAACACACTCTGTTAGCTTAGATAGTTTAGAGGTTTCATCTGGTTTTGTTGAGATATATAGTTGAGTATCATCAGCATAACAATGGAAACTAATCCCGTATTTTCTAATAATATTACCAACATGTATAATGAAAATAGCAGAGGACCTACGACAGATCCTTGAGGTACTCCATACTTTACTGGTGATAATTGAGATAATCTAACATCTGAAGAACCTTTGTTTAACAAAATAAGATTCTTTAGATTATAAAAAGATGGTTCTTTGTGGAACCAAAAATGGTTCTTCTAAGGCATCGCCTTTATTTTTAAGAGTGTGGACGGTTTAATCATTAATTTATTGTGTCTTTTGTTGTCTTCCGGCTCTTGACAGACTTGATTATGAGTGCTTTTCCTTACAGAACGAACAACAGCATTGTGTTCTGGAGTGATATGAGCGTGAGTGCATGACTTCGGCTCTGGATTTATTCCTTTTAAACAGGACCGGAGCGATGGTGTAAAACTCTGGGATTGGATTAAAGACTCTGTAGCATCTCACGTCACCCGTTTCTGGAGTCGCGTCTCGTCGAGGCTCTGATGAGCTTGTTCTCATGCGGTCAGAACAGAAACATTATCCAAAGCGTTGGTCAGGCGTCTTTAACGCTCCTCGCTCTGATCCGACCCAGAACTGATGTCATTTCAAACACACTCAACAGCCGTCATTCAAAGCGCGGCCTGATAATTATTCTGATCGGTCGAGCCTCGGGAAAACTGACCTCACAATGTGTGCATTTATGAAATGCTTTGATTTTAATTGTAAATGACCTGTGGCCACCGACAGCACAAAGTGCTTATTGAGGATCTCTAGCGCGGGATCCCTTCACTTTGCTCCTGACGCTTTAATTAAAAACACAGGTGAGAGATGTCCTGAACACCAGACCCGCTTCATTTCTCACCGGACCGTAGAAGAACCTAAATGGTTCCATAAAGAAGCGTTAACATCTGAAGAACCTTTCTGTCTCACAAAAGGTAAGAAAGAGATGTTCTTTAAAGAACTGGTTCTTAAATGCATCCCTGGAGCATAAAGCAGTCATAATCAGCACAGCTTATATTTGTAGCAATAGACAACAATACATTGTATGGCTCAAAATTATCAGTTTTATTGTATGCCAAAAATCATTAGGATATTAAGATCATATTCCATGAAGATATTTGTACCGTAAATATATTATAACTTAATTATTGATTAGTAATATGCATTGCTAAGAACAACTTTAAAGCTGATTTTCTCAATAATCAGATTTTTTACACCCTCAGATTCCAGATTTTCAAATATTGTCCAAACCATACATCAATGGAAATATTATGTATTCAGCTTTCAGATGATGCATACATCTAAATTA
>CM050414.1:40200666-40215666 GCA_027564155.1 Gymnocypris eckloni scoliostomus | reverse complement strand
TGACAAAAAAATAAAAAAGAGTGGAAAAAATAATCTCTTCTTCAGTATCTTTGCCTTGTTTTCCAGTAAAAATATCAAAACATCAAAATAGCTTTACTGGAGATACAAGATAAACATGAAGTCTTGATAAACTAAATGAAGAGAGTTCATGATTAAAACAGGAACAATTATTTGTCAGTGTCAAATGTGTTTCCCTTTGAATTTTTATATTTTATATTTGTTCTATTTTAATCATAAACTCACCACATTTTGATTAGTTTCCCATAAATCAAGACTTAATGTGTCTTATTGCTTCTCCAGTAAATGCATCTTCATTTTGTATCTCCATCTGCTCTGGAAACGAAATACTGAGGAATGGCATCCGTTTGTTTCAGTCTGATCGGAAGCTGCAGTAAAAGTTATTTCTGTATTCTAGTGCTTGAGATCAGAGCTAATCGAGCTTTTGGCTTTTTGTGTAAAATGAATGAAAAAGTGATGTAAGATGTATTTTCAAACTTTAAAGTTTTGTTAATTGAACTCATGTTCTGCGTCCTAGACATTTACATTAAGATAACATAGTGATTTATTCCTTAAAATTTCTTTATGACGGAAGTGTTTGTCGCGCTAGACCTCTCAACGCTCTCAAACGCCGTTCTGTGTGTTTTCTTTCCCAGTAGATCTGGACGATGTGTTTCAGACGTCCGCTTGACCTCAGTCCGCTAAACTCTGGCCAGCTCTATGCACAGTTTATGCACGGTCAACACCGTCGGGGAAACACACACTGAACTCACGGTTCTGGTGATGATGATTTGTGTTTGATGTGAGGCCTCTGGACAGCTGGTGCATTCTGTAGAGTTTGATGTGAGGCCTTTGTGATAGTTGATGCATTCTGGGACCACAGCTGTGAGACTCTCAGACTTTACTAGCTGTGAGCGGAGATTGAGCTCAGAAACAACCAGCAAATGCACTGTTTGCAGTTTTCTCAAACCACTTGCAATATAACAATTGTCTCGAAACAAAGATACGTTTCTCAAAACGTTGAACACATTTCACCTGCTCAGTGTTTTCTGCAAAACTCAACAAGATCGGCATCACTTTGCACAGTTTGTTCTCATTATTGAATTTAAGAAATAATAACAATGACACATTATTGACTTCAGTTATTGTTCCCGTTCAGGAAGCAGGATTTGATTTAGCTGTAAACTAGAACTCACACAGGTAAAAATAAAGCATAATTGAATGCACCAACAACAAACAATACTTTAATAAAAGCAAGCACATTTATTGTACATTCATTTGTGTGCTAAATACAATGTTTAAAGTTATACATGATAATTTATAAATATGTGGGCAATGCATTATAATTACATTTTGTATGTATTTATTATATATATTATTCTTATATTTGAAATATTAAGTGTATTTTCATGTTTGATGAGTATATTTAGAAGTGTATGAAAGGTGGTACAACTAAATACTGTATTTATTTACCTCTTGTTGTACTATTGAAACCGTATTTCATACACGTTTAAATAAAAGCACTTAAAGTGCTCTATTTTCATGCATATTTATATTTTTATATTTATAATTAGAAATATAAATGTTTTATAATTAAGTACAAATGCATGAATATAGAGCACTTTAAGTACATTATGTAAGTGTACTAAGTGCACTGAAATAAAGAGTATTTTTTTGCCTTGGCAAGCATCAGTCAGTTCAGGACTCGCATCAGATGAATTTCTTGAACACGTAGAGTCGCCGTGTTGAATATTTGAATGAGTTTGTTTGTTTGTTGTTACATCGCTGCGTTATTACTGACAGAGCTTCTTTATCGGTGAAGTTTCGTGAATGTGATTCAGATCCAGCTCAGTTCCCTTCTCATGCTCCTTGTTTAATTATTCATCTTTCAGCAATGCTTGTTGTGTGGTTTTTATTGGACACATGCTTGTTTGGTATATTTGCTTGTTGTCTAATTCAGGTATTGCTATGAGCTATGCTGGTCAGCTGAATGTCATTCAGTAGGTAATTAGTGCTCTAGTTTTGGGATTTGATCATTTCTGGCACTTTGATTCACTTGCTCTCCGTTTGTGTTGGGTATTTTGGACATATGGTTTGTTTTATTGGTTTTATCATTGCTCTTATGAATCAAAGGTTGCTTGTTGAGTTCCATGAGAACAAAAAGGTCAAATTTTTCAGCATTAACTAAATTAGTTAACATGAACTAACAATGAACCACGCATTTATTAACTGTACAATGCATTAAAATGCTGATGTCATCATTAACAAATGCATTTTAAAATCAACAATGAACAACAGTTTTTTCATTAACTAACATTAATGGTGTAAAACATGTTGCTCGTTGTTAGTTCATGTTAACTAACTACTGCATGACTTTAATGCAAGACTTTATTGTAAAGTAGTACCAAAAATACATACTTTTCTGTATAATCTTTTATTTTTATTTTAATATGACATTTTCCATTCAAATTTGAATTGCAATTTTGAATCTTATTCAGAACTGAAATTGTAATTAGAAGGCAGGATTATCAACACTAAAATGCTACAAAGCCTTTCATAATTGATGAATTTTGCTGTTTATTAATGTGAAGCTGCTTTGTAACTCTATTGCGTGAAGCGCGTCAGAAATAAATATACAGGACGACCTGAAATGCAAGTGTAGCACAATGCAAATATATCATTCGATTATATTGAGTTCGTGTTTCCATCTTGAGAGAAATCAGGAGTAAGTGCAGAGCATTGTGTGTGAACGTGATCCTACTGTGTATTTACTCATCTCACCTGCACCAAAACAGATTCAATGTTCCTCAAAATCAATAAAAACTGTCAAACCTGCAATAATTCAATATGTTAAACAAGACAGATATCATTGATGTATTTAATCCCATTTTATTAACCAATGTGTTTGCTGCTGACCTTCGATGATCCGATTCCACCATATTAAACAAATATTGAGTTATTGCTGAATAGTGTTGAACTGCGTCATATTCTTCATGTGATTACTTTGAGCTCGTCCTCTACTGTACAGACGTGAATTTACATTTCCTTCAGAAGATTTTTTGTATATATATATATATATATTAAAAACAAGCAAGCAAGCCCTACCCAGATTTTAAAAGTACATTACGCATCATTGTCTTTCCATAAAAAGTAACTAAGTAACGCTATTATTTACTTTTTTAGGGAGTAATGCAATATTGTAATGCATTACTTTTAAAAGTAACTTTCCCCAACATTGTCCAGAATCATAAACCAATCTAAACTGTGTGCTACTAATTATAAATGATCTCTAGCTGAGATTTGGACTGAACTAAAGGTTTACTATAGCCAAACACATGCACATTTACAGAAAATGATCATTCAGATGTTCTCATAACTGTATTTGATCTCAGATCAGCTCTCACAAGCCAACTATGGTAATAACCACAATATTATTGTTAGTGAAGAATGATTTCTCACATTCATTGGCGACCAGCAATAAACCATCTCATTCAAAACCATAAATTGGTCTTATGATTTATTTTAAAGAGCATAATAAAAGATCTCTTCCAAAGAGTCGCGGCACCAGTCGTTGGTTCAAGAAGAACCCGATGAGTTCAACCATCTCTGGATCTGGAGACCTGGAGCGCAGGCCTGAGGAACAACACACGTTACTGAAATCTGCTGTCAGGACGAGGATGAGGACGATGAAGATGAGATGCAGTGTTCATTCGCTGTGAGAAGAACCGTTTTAAGAAACATCTGTAGTGCAGGAGATCAGATTCCAGCGTCAACCACAGAAGTCATGTTCAGAAGCTGCAAACGTACATAACATCCAGATGTTCTGCAGAAACAGATGTGTAGCTTCTCAACATCCATATTCATCTTCCGTTTGGAGAACCTTGAACTACATACATAACATCCAGATGTTCTGCAGAAACAGATGTGTAGCTTCTCAACATCCATATTCATCTTCCATTCGGAGAACCTTGAACTACATACATAACATCCAGATGTTCTGCAGAAACAGATGTGCAGCTTCTCAACATCCATATTCATCTTCCATTCGGAGAACCTTGAACTACATACATAACATCCAGATGTTCTGCAGAAACAGATGTGCAGCTTCTCAACATCCATATTCATCTTCCGTTTGGAGAACCTTGAACTACATACATAACATCCAGATGTTCTGCAGAAACAGATGTGCAGCTTCTCAACATCCATATTCATCTTCCGTTTGGAGAACCTTGAACTACATACATAACATCCAGATGTTCTGCAGAAACAGATGTGCAGCTTCTCAACATCCATATTCATCTTCCATTCGGAGAACCTTGAACTACATACATAACATCCAGATGTTCTGCAAGAAACAGATGTGCAGCTTCCCAACATCCATATTCATCTTCCGTTTGGAGAACCTTGAACTACATACATAACATCCAGATGTTCTGCAGGAACAGATGTTTAGCTTCTCAACATCCATATTCATCTTCCGTTTGGAGAACCTTGAACTACATACATAACATCCAGATGTTCTGCAAGAAACAGATGTGTAGCTTCTCAACATCCATATTCATCTTCCATTCGGAGAACCTTGAACTACATACATAACATCCAGATGTTCTGCAAGAAACAGATGTGTAGCTTCTCAACATCCATATTCATCTTCCGTTTGGAGAACCTTGAACTACATACATAACATCCAGATGTTCTGCAGAAACAGATGTGCAGCTTCTCAACATCCATATTCATCTTCCATTCGGAGAACCTTGAACTACATACATAACATCCAGATGTTCTGCAGGAACAGATGTTTAGCTTCTCAACATCCATATTCATCTTCCGTTTGGAGAACCTTGAACTACATACATAACATCCAGATGTTCTGCAGGAACAGATGTTTAGCTTCTCAACATCCATATTCATCTTCCGTTTGGAGAACCTTGAACTACATACATAACATCCAGATGTTCTGCAGGAACAGATGTTTAGCTTCTCAACATCCATATTCATCTTCCGTTTGGAGAACCTTGAACTACATACATAACATCCAGATGTTCTGCAGGAACAGATGTTTAGCTTCTCAACATCCATATTCATCTTCCGTTTGGAGAACCTTGAACTACATACATAACATCCAGATGTTCTGCAAGAAACAGATGTGTAGCTTCTCAACATCCATATTCATCTTCCATTCGGAGAACCTTGAACTACATACATAACATCCAGATGTTCTGCAGAAACAGATGTGTAGCTTCCCAACATCCATATTCATCTTCCATTCGGAGAACCTTGAACTACATACATAACATCCAGATGTTCTGCAGGAACAGATGTGCAGCTTCTCAACATCCATATTCATCTTCCGTTTGGAGAACCTTGAACTACATAAACACTTTATTTATTGTAAGATCATAAACAAACACAATTACTGTAACGTCACAAACACCAGATGTGATGTACATTGTGTCATTCTGCCATAAACAATCACAAGAACACATTTAGATCAACTAAAACAATCTATTCAATAAATTAAACTGCTAATTTCTGTCATAAACACAATATTTTAAGTTGACAGATAGAAAAGACGAAGAGGAAGAAACTCAACGGATCTCTGACGTGAAACTCACTTCTGCACAAATCGCTTATAAATATGCTTTTATGTAAAAAGTGTCACTGAACTGAAGAAAGTGATTGATTTCTAAAGTTTTACAAACGATTGAGGCCAGTTAAGCTGGTTAGTAGCTGACAAATATAATGACTCTTATTTATATATTTATATAATAAGTGAACAAACAAAAACTCTAAATTACATCTATAATACATCTGATATTTACAAGTGATTCTTCAAGAGCTGAAGTTATGAAAGCAGCAGCAGGAAGATCTGAACACACAGAGCTGTCGCAGTGAGGGCGGGGCTCCAGGAGGAGGAGCCTGAGAACGTCCTGTGCTGATTGGCTCTGTCGTGCTCCTGTGGGTGTGTCTGGACTGTGATGTAACCGTTGATGATGCGGATGAAAGGAGGCGGAGCCTCGGCCGTTACACTGCAAGTAACGAGAGAGATAATGAGAAACATGCACCTTCATCATCATCATCATCATCTAATGGTTTTTCAAATCAAATGTGCAACATCTGACATACAATAAAACAATTTTAATGATATAATGATTTTTCTATGCCAGTTTGTTGTGTAATGCATATATATCGATCAAAAATGCTCTTTTTTTCAAGCTGACTATCGAGTTTATGGTCCTCGAAAGCTGCCTTTCTTCGGCCAAAACACTGATTTAGCAATTACATAATTCATGATTGAATGAACAGACGTTGTTCTGTTTCTACTGATGTTCATTCATGTTTATTTGGTGCTGTAACTAGTAGTAAAGAGGAAGAGATGAGCAGCAAAACCACATTAGTGAGTGTGTTTAGTGACAGAAATTGAAAGCTGAGACTTTGTTTCATATCAGAAGTAACAAAGCTAGTGAATGTTTGATTAAGGTTTGTTCACACATCAACTCAAATCAGCAGAGGTCGATTCTTGGGATCTAAGAATTGATATTGGTTCATCAAAATGAGAATCGGATTTCAATCTGAGCAGTGTAATGTAGGAGTCGGACGAATCAGAAGAACTCGACCTGCAGATCCTCAGGGTTTCTGATGGAGTCACATGTGGTTTCGCTCAGACTGTTTACAGCAGCATCAGCGCATCGTCTTCAGTCATGTGAGCGTCTGAAATCTGCTCGTTTATGAAATATGAAGAAGTAGGCAGGGAAAATAAATGGTCTGTCAGAGCTCCTGAGATGGACGGAGAACACAAATAAAGAGTTTGAGGATTTCATTCCCGTCCTCCATCTGTGTCAACACGCGTGTGTGAGCGTCTGTGGACGCGTACGGCGATCAAATCCAGAGACGCGTGAGCTCTGGATCTGGCTCTGGTTCAAACAAATTAAGTCTATATTCAGGACCCTGTGTTTGTTTTGAGCGTCTGGGACCCACTTGGCTTTCATAAAACAGTTTATTAAAGAAAAATTTTTTTACTCAGAATTACGTGGGCGTGAAAGTGAATTCAAAGAAAGTTTCCAGAACACGGTTCATGCTCGGCGGAGAACATGTCGCGTGGGATTTGACACGGGAACAAGAATCAAGTCTGTTCAAAATGGTAAAATGTGACACTGATCCGTGAAACATTGGTGTACATTAAATATAGTTCATACAGATGGAAGTTCTGATGGACAGTCAGCCTGAGATTCTCAGTCAGGATCTGTGTTTGGATCTGTGTTTGAAGCGTCTCGAGAAACTCGTGTTGGGACAGATGCGGCTGAAGCGCTCCGGGCGTCTCGCAGGAGTCTCTCCTCTGACTCACAGCCGCAGGCCAAATCCAGCATCCGTAATCCCAGCCGTTATCCAGCTATCGTTCCCACAGAACATGAGAACAAATATTTACTTGAAATAAAATAAACATTAACTGAAAATAAAACTAATAAAAATGACAAAAACAAACACAAAACCTTAGACTAAACATTTAAATGAAAACAGTAAATATTAAAATAAAATTTAAAATATTAACACAAATATTAAACTATTTTATTTTAGGCTAAATGTTCTAAAAATAAACTGTTAATGTTAATAAAAATGACAAATGTTAATAAAAATAACAAAAACAAACAACAAAAAAACAACTAAAATTTGAAATAATGAGTACTAAAGTAAACAAAAAATTACAAATTTATAATAAAAACTATATATGCGTCTTTATAAAAAACAATAATGGAAAACACACGAAACAAAACAAACTAAAATATTTATGAAAACAGAACATTTTAAATTTAAAAGAACAATAACTAGGTTCCATTTTAGAGATTTTATTAACTATACGTAACTTGTCAACTCCATGTCAACTAGCAATCATAAGAGTATTATTGAATGTCTGCTTAATATCTAACATTTGATTTTGATGGCCATTCATCTAGTCACTTTGCAAGTACAAGTCCACTTATTCTGCTAACTCTAACCTACAAATATATGGGCCAGTTTTACTAACAGCTTGCACCAGTGCAAACCCTTAAAATAAAAATAGTTAAAATAGTACTGTCAGGTTTTGCTAAAGATGCGCAGTGAAGAATTAGTGTGTGGACACAGTTATTTTTGCGCCTGACCTTATTGCATATGCATTTCTAGGAGTTTCCCTTTTAGACGCAACATTTATGGGAGGAGAGTATTCAAATGAATCACGCAATGAGATTTGCTAATGCTTGCGCTTGTCAAATAACTGCACCATTATTTAACGCTCAAATAAAGCATGTCTTAACCTATTTTGCGCTTGAAATGGCTGCAATTACTGTTGCTAAAGAGAGGATGTATTAAACCATGCCTTTTTGAATATTACCTTTCATGCAGTGTGTCATGTAGCATAAACTTTCTGCAAAGTTGTGAAGCCGACAGTGCACGATAAATAAAGTTATTGTCTCTAAAAAAAAAAATAGCTCGCAATCGCCTAAACGAGTCCTCAGGAATTTTAATTATATTCTGTTACGGCTGTACATCACGAAGTATCACATTTGCATAATGTCCGCCCATGGCTGTCAATCGCGCTGTAGACCAATCACAAAGGACTGCGCCATCTGACCAATCACAGCAGCGAAGGCGCACGGAAAGGAGGGGCTTAGAGAGAATGATTCTTTGAACTGCTTCACACGAGTCGTTTACGAATCATTTACAAATGAGGTAAAATTAAAGCTATTGTTTTTAGAAAACTTGTGTTTTTTTTTACTTTGGATGCACGTAAATCTGTTTTAGGACACTCATAAAACAACATTAGCAACCTTAAAAATGGTATAATAGAGGCACTTTAATTAAATTAATTTAATTTATTTGGAACGCCAGAAGAACACATTATCCGAACAATGACTTGGAATCCTAAACTAGGACTCACGCAATACCAGCTCTATCAAAACGTATAGCAAACCTTCATTTTTTGGCCTCCGGTCATATTGTGGCTTCTTCATTTCTTTATTTGCGACTACGTTAATTTGCGCTGCACTTAGTATATTGCATTGGTCGATATGTAAATTAGAAGTTGCGTATGTGTTCTTTAATTTGCGCATTGTTAGTAAATCACCTGCAGAAGTATACACACCCATCGGAGCTGTTTTGGAATTGTTTGCAGGTTCGGTTCAATTGTTTGGTGTTGGTGAGCAGGTTCATGCTGGTCTCACCTCTCCTCCATCCGTACCCAGAGGTCGTTGAACTGCCGATGGCGCTGCTTCTTCTGCTTGTTGTGGTGCTTCTTCTTCAACTTGTGCTCCACCTTCTCCAGGAGCTCCAGAAGATGCGGGTCCTCATCCTCCTCGTGGAGGAACGGCTCCAGCGGGGCATCTGCATCCGTCAGCTCTCCGGACCTTCTGCTGCTGCAAAGACAGAAGAAACGCTTTCATACGTACACAGAACCGCTCCGAGAGGCTAAAGCATGTTGATGCTCATATAGTAAAAAAGCGCTTTAGTTCAGATGCAGTGGCGTCTCTTCATAAGAAAGAAGGTCTGAAATGACCGACCATAGGATATGAATGAGAAATTTACAAAAATCTACAAATCTGACACAATGCAGAAAAAAGTACACAGCAATGACGGGGGTTAAACTCTAAAACATCAAGAGTGCAAAACCAACACGTTCACTCACACACACACACACACACGCACGCACGCACGCACGCACGCACACACACACACACACACACACACACACACACACGCACACACACACACACACACACACACACACACACACACACACACACACACACACACAACAATGCAGTAAATATTGGACAGCAAGGAAGGGGTTAAACTGAAATATCAAGAGTGAAAAACAGACACACACACACACACACACACTAGGGATGTAATGGTATGTAAATTTCTTATCACGATTATAGTGACCAAAGTTATCACGGTTATCACTATTATCACGGTGTTGATAATAGTGATTAAATAGTGACACATAAATCCCTTTACCAAGTTGTATATATAAAAATCAACAAACAACAAATAAATTGATTCTAATTATAAAATGACTTTTTGTTTGCAAAAAGTTTCATATAAAGGCAAACCTCACATTTTAGTCAAAATTATGATTGATTAATAAATGATTATATGTATTTTATCTGCTCCATAAATAATTCTAGATAACGTATCTGAATTTTTTAATGTGTAGAATCCACATAAGTTTTCATCAACCGGTCAAAATCTACAGCAGGGCATGCAAATTCTGTCCGTTTTTGGCCAGACAGAAACTGCTCACAGGCTGAATGTAAATGGAAGTCTCTGTAAATCCACTCTCTGACAGCAGGTGGCGCTTTATATGGAAAAGCCTCTACTATCCAGTGGGCAAGTCTTTGTTTTGAGACAGTCTTTCCCTTCTGCTGTCCTCCAAAGCAGACAAAGAGCTGGTCTGAAGATCCTGCAGCTCTGTTTGCAGTCCACGTAAACGTACAAGTCATGGACTGGACAGAGCAGAGCAATGGCTGGGTCTGCCTTCTCCCGGTGCAGAGCTCCCAAGTTCACCACCTGATCCTTAAAGGGCGTGGTGGGAACTTTGGGCACATATCGTAGCCGGGGTCTCAGGACAACATGAGAGTTACCCGGTCCAAATTTTAGGCACGAATCTTTGACCGAAAATGCCTGCAGGTCCCCTACCCTCTTGATCAAGGCCAATGCAGTGAGGAGCACTGTCTTTAACAACAGCAACTTAAGGTCTACTTACTGCAGAGGCTCGAAGAGCTCCTCCTTCAAGGCCATCAGGACCGAGGGGAGATACCAAGAGGGTACCAGATGAGGGCCCGTGGATTTAACCTCCTCGCCCCTCTGAGGAAACTGATGACCAAGTAGTGCTTCCCCACAGACTTACCGTCTACTGCATCGTGATGTGCGGCAACATACACTTTGAGGGTGGAGGGAGACAGTCTCCGCTCCAACCAAACTTGCAGAAAAGAGAGCACGACCCTGATCGGACATTTACGGTGGTCTGCCTGCTCCAGGCTGCGGCTAGTAGGAGGGGTGCTGCTGGGGCCACGCTGGAGCGGAGGTGGATGCAGCCGGCGGCGGGGTGGCGACAGCAGCGGGCTGCCGGGCTAGGCTTTGTTGTCTGATCACCTCCGTCCGCTTCTGTGCGGCAGAGAACTGGGCCAGGCTCTCCACCGCATCGCCGAAGCTGCCTGCCTGGGAGATCGGGGAGTCGGTGCTTGTCGGATTACCTCATATCTGCCAGGTTCAGCCATAGGTGCCGCTCCTGGACAACCAGAGTGGACATCGTCTGACCGAGGGACCGCTTCGTGACATTCATTTCCTGAAGCGCAAGGTCCGTTAGAGTGCGCAGCTCCTGAATCAAACATGAGTCAGAACTGCCCTCGTGAAGCTGCTTCAATGCCTTGGCCTGGTAGGCTGGCAGGAGGGCCATGGCATGCAGGGCAGAGGCGGCTTGTCCAACAGCTCTGTAAGCTTCAGCCGTTGAAACGAACGATAACCCACAAGCCCTGGGCAGGAGGTGTGGATTACCCCACCAGGCGACAGCGCTCCGCGGGCAAAGCTGCACCGCAATAGCGCGCTCGACTGAGGGGGATCTCCACATACCCCATAGCCGCCCGCCATCGAGGGCAATGAGGACGGAAGAAGCACTAACTCTGTTTCGGGCAGAAAAAGGTGCCCTCCATGACCTAATCACCTCCTCATGTACTTCCGGGAAGAATGGAACTGGAGGCGGCTGCCGGAGAGCGGCCTGCGCCCCCAAGAACCAATCGTCCAGCCTCGAGTGTTCGGGAGAAGGAGGAGGCCTCCTGTGCAGCCTGACGCTCTCGGCGGCCCGGGAAAGCATAGCGTCAGCTCTGGATCTGACTCAGGCAGCTTAGCCGAATCAGCTCCCTGAGAAATGGAGTAACTAGAACGGGGCAGGGTGAGGGGGATACCCCCTCGGTATCTGGAATGAGAACATGACTCATCCACGAGTGCTGCTTCAGTGTGCTGATAGCCCAAACACAAGACCGTGACGGACACGCAATCGCTCAGATGAAGCAGCAGCACTGGACAGCAACCGTCATACCAACTCGTCAACGCTGTCTTGCAGACACTCTCGAAAATTCGCAGAAGGCTCGGCTCCGACACGAAAAGCTGATGTGCGTTTGCTCGCACTCTCCTTTTACGCCAACTGTCCTTGGCTTGTTTTGTTAACACTCGAAGGTGATTGGGCTCTCGGGCGAGATCCCATTTACGTCAGTCACTATGACGTTAAGTCGGATATGACTGAATGAAAGGGAACTGAAATAAGAGACAGAAGGATTAAGCTCTAATAAAACATTGCTGTTCATTTTTGTTAATTTTAGTACTTTTTTTATATTTTGTATAACAAAATGCTTTCTCTGTGTTCAGGTTTGACTGTAGTAATAATAATTCAAAATCCGACGCTTTAAATCAACATTTACAAAAAGTTGTCTTTAAAAATGTCTAAATATATATCCATACCCACAACTTAATAAAAATAGGTATTTATGACTAAAACAACTAGAGAATTGATATGCCTTTCATATAGAGCCATGTAGGAATCTATGGACTAAACCATGCAATTGCAGACGTTTTTCTTATTTTACTCCCACCAAAGGTACTAATCAGAGTAAAGTATAACACTGGACAGTCACTGGACTGGTTTGCAGTGAACGCAGACGCACACATCGAGTCTGCTTCCTCCATCTGCTCCTGATCAAACCTCTCTGACTGCTAAAGTGTCGTAGGAATTTATGACAAACGATGCAAATAAGCGGCTGCAGGTTTTTATAATGGAACTTTCAAGTGTCTCCTTCAATCTGCCAGTCCATTGATTTCTGGAAGCCACCGTGCGTCAGATGGAAACACTGAATGTCCTGACGATGCAGGGATTGTTTTGCGGATGGTGAACGGGGTAATCGGAGCACAGTGCAGGAACATGAGCGCTGATGACGACTGATGAAGAGAGGAACGATCCTGTGATTCCAGCGGTACGTCTGCGGTTTTAGTATCACGGAGCTACAACTGGAGCTTTTGTTCATACTTTAAATAAGATCGTATGTCCAGATATAATTTAAATATATTTTTATATGCGCATTTTAAAGTTTTAGTACTTTTGTTGAATGTTTTTTGTCATTTTTTATTTGTTTTTAAATGCCTATATAATTTTTATTTCAGTTTTAGTTATTTTACATCGTTAAACTTAATTAAAATGAGAAATGTTGTTAACATTCATTTTATTTAAACAAACTAAAATTTAATTTTAAAATAACTATAATAGCTATATACTGTAGGTATATATATATATTAGTGGTGGGCATAGATTAATTTTTTAATCTAGATTAATCTCACTGTAATCTTGGAATTAATCTAGATTAAAATGTCTCATTTGAATTCTGCCGAAGGCATTCAGAATATGTGTGCTACCCAAATAATGACTAAAAGTAAGTCTTTGAGAACGGGTTTCTCAAGCCAGGTGGCATTAGACCAGGGCTCATCTCCTGTTTCCAAAATGCATCACAAACTGCTTGAGAAAGCTGTTCTGCTATGATAATTGGTGATGAAAATAAACTATGTTCAATAAGATGTACTTGTGTTTACTAACTGTTTATTCAGTTAAACATGAATTTTGAACTGTAGGCCTACATAAGAGGTCGTGATGAACTGTTTACAGTTTACATTGGGAAGCTTCTTAAAAATTAATTTTCCCTGAAGCAAACCCGGCGGCTTCATAGCTGCATCCATGTTAGCACGTCACGTCTGATGTGGTAATTTCACAGTAACGTTAGGCATACACACAGGTTCGAAGCAGAGGGTGACACGGGAGTGAATTCTCAAACCTCTCCCGTCTCACTCCCACAAATATTTATCTCTTCCCTTCCCAATCCCACGAAAAAACTGGGGGAAAATCCCGTCCCGTTCCACTCCCGGAAGAATGACTCCCATTCCCTCCCACTCCCGTGTTGTTGTTTTTTTTGCCGATAACTGTCAATTACAGTAAAAATATAGTACAGATCACAGCGTGCCCACCTTATTAGTTGAATAAAAACCCAAAATGTTGTTTTTTGTTATTATATTGAACTGAAAGCCATCTTATGCACAGTGTTGCACAGATTAAATTTCATGTAAATCATCCATGCTAACACACACGTCTTCTATTTTTATTTTTTAGACATTTCACTCTCTATAGATATATTTTTCAAAGACGGAGTTTCAAGTTTCTCGCTCAAGTTCATGAGACCTAAAGCGCATCCTGTTTGCTTAAAAGCTGCGTTATTCTGAGTGCACACAAATAAACGAGTCTTTACAGATTCAAAAGATGTATTAGGCTACTATCTGTATGACCAAAATGACGGAGATTTTAAGAGCAAGTGAGCGCATGGAGCCTGTCCTGCAGACACAAACACTTTAATAGCGCACATTTCTCTAGGTTAACATCATATTGAGCGGCCATGTAAAGTTGCTACTACATACATCTTTCAGATGAAAAGCCATATTTGAGGTTGATGAATGATAGGTGAGCGTTGGATGTCCTGCCCGATTGTATTACCACACAGACCAGCCGTTAACAATCTGTCCATCACGGACTGCGAGCCTCTAGTTCAAGACTCGTTCTCGCCCCCTACAGTGCAATTCGGCTAGGTATACATCCGCTAAAATATCAGGGTGAAAGTCATCATAGCTTGCTTAGTATAGACCCAGCTCCCAACCCAACTTTGAGAATAGATTAACGGCCATATTTTTTTATCGCCGATAAGAGTCTCACGTTAACGCAGCACGTTAACGCCAATAACGGCCCACCACTAATATATATATATATATATAAATAAAAAATACACACCAAAATAAAATTTTTACTAATTGAAAAAGAAAATATAGAAATCAAATTTAATTTAAAACATATATAAAAAATACTAAATGATGATTAGAAATGTTGCCTGAAATACTATTTAAATTTTTTGTTTTAATATATTTTAGTACTTCCAACTTTAA
>CM050414.1:40168166-40198166 GCA_027564155.1 Gymnocypris eckloni scoliostomus | reverse complement strand
TGTGTTTGTTTGAGATAGTGTGTGTGTGTGTGTGTGTGTGTGTGAATGTGTGAGAGAGATAGTGTGTGTGTGTGTGTGTGTGTGTGTGTGAGTGTGAGAGTGTGTGTGTGTGAATGTGTGAGAGAGATAGTGTGTGTGAGATAGTGTGTGTGTGTGTGTGTGTTTGTGTGTGAGAATGTGTGAGAGAGATAGTGTGCGTGTGTGTGTGTGTGTGTGTGTGTTACCTGTGTAGCGTCTGTCCGGCAGGTGTGTGCTCCACCTCATAACCTTCACTCCGCAGGACGTCAATCACACTGTTGTTTCCCAGAAAGTGACCTGAAACACAAACACTCCACCTTCAGTCTCTAAACTCAAGTTAGTCAGTCTGACAAACACACACAGACACACACACACACACACACACACACACACACACACACACACACACACACACACACACACACACACTATAACTCACATGCGTACACCCAACACACACACACACACACTATAACTCACACACACACACGCACACACACAGCCTGCGGTGTGGAAGCGTTCTGTAATATTAGATTATTGTACTGATATTTCATGTCTGTCTCGTTACAGGAAGAGCGGGTCACAAGGCGGTCCTGTTTGCCTCTGGGAATCATGAACTTCCAGTCAGAGACTCTCTGATGGATCAGGATCACTTGTGTGTGTGTGTGTGTGTGCGTATGAGTTATAGTGGGTGAGTGTGTGTGTGTGTGTGTGTGTGTGTGTGCATATGAGTTATAGTGGGTGAGTGTGTGTGTGTGTGTGTGTGTGTGTGTGTGTGTGTGTGTGTGTGTGTGTGTGTGTGTGTGTGTGTGTGCGTATGAGTTATAGTGGGTGACAAAAAACCCAACAGTTGTCAAGTCACCTTTATTTATATAGCGCTTTAAACAATACAGATTGTGTCAAAACAGCTTTACAGTATCAAATAGGAAAATAGTATGCCAATAATGCAAAAGGACAATAGTAAACACTACATTTTTAGTTAAAGGCTAATCATTGAATTCAGTGATGTCATCGTCCAGCTCAGTTCAGATCTACTACAGCCCGAGTTCATTTCAATTTGAAAAAAATGAAAATGATTTAATGATGCACCAAATGTTCTCTATATGTGAAAGATCTGGACTGCAGGCGGTTCAAATCAGCACCGGACTCTTCTACTACGAAGCATGCTGTTGTAATAGCTGCAGTATGTGGTTTTGCATTGTCCTGCTGAAATACACGTCCTCTGGAGGGGAGAAAATGTTACTCTAAAACCTTTATATACCCTTCAATTTTCATAGTGCCTTCCAAAACATGCAAGCTGCCCATACCGTATAACACGCTGAAATGTCTTTAGTCCGGAGGACACAGCTTCCGTGATTTCCAACAAGAATGTCACTCGTCTGACCATAGATCACTTTTCCACTTTGAAACAGTCTATTTTAAATGAGCCTTGGCCCACAGGACACGACGGCACTTCTGGACTATGTTCACATATGGCTTCCTTTCTGCATGATAGAGCTTTATTTGGCATCTGCAGATGGCACGCTGGATTGTGTTTACTAGCAGTGGTTTCTGGAAGTATTCCTGGGCCCATTTAGTAATGTCAATGACAGAATCATGCCGATGAGTGATGCAGTGTCGTCTGAGGGCCGAAGACCACGGGCATCCAACAAAGGTCTTCAGCCTTGTCCCTTACACACAGATTTCTCCAGATTCTCTGAATCTTTTGATGATTTTATGCACTGTAGATGATGAGATTTGCAAAGCCTTTGCAATTTGACATTGAGAGACGTTGCTTTTAAAGTATTTCACAATATTTTTCACAGATTGGAGAGCCTCTGCCCAGCTGTACTTCTGAGAGACTCTGCCTCTTTAAGACATCCTTTTTATGTTACAGACCTGATGTCAATTAACTTAATTAGTTGCTAGATGTTCTACCAGCTGAACCTTTTAAAAATGTCTTGCTTTTTCAGCCCTTTGTTGCCCCTGTGCCAACTATTTTAAGATCAAATTTGAAATTAGCTCATTTAGTGGATAAAAGTGTAACATTTCTCAGTTTAAACATTTGTTATGTTCTCTATATTCTATTGTGAATAAAATATGGGCTCATGTGATTTGAAAGTCTTTTAGTTTTCATTTTATTCAAATGTAAAAAAATGTCCCAACATTTACGGAATTCAGGTTTATCTGTGCAATCGAGTCAACAATATTGCTAGAAATTAAGTGCTCAAGATACACAGTGTGATGCAATGTATACACATATACACAAAACCTATACAAACATAAAACATGCACCATTTACAAATCATCTTCCAATTCCCAAATAATAGTACACTGTAGAAAATGAAATTTAAGGTAAGTGGTTGCAATCAATTTACATTTAAATAAACAAATTTAGTTGAATAACTGTCAGCAAAATTGGTTTATTTAAATTTAGCTAAAATAAATTGATTGCAACCACTTACCTTAAATGTTATTTGTAATTCAATTAATCATTTTTAAAATCATGTTTACATTGAAGCTACATAATCTGGGGTCTTTATCTGAAAATAAAAATAATTCATTGAATCAGTTAATTAGCAGCGGTTATTACTCCACCACTGTCATTAATGACATACTTCATGGTAATGGTTCATTAACTGTGGAATCATTGTGGTTCAAACGATGGTGTGACCATGTTAATATGGTTTCAAGAAACAGTCACAACTATCTAGTTCATTTCTGCAACACTGCATCGTACTCTGTGCTGTGTACTCTGTGCTGTGTGTACTCTGTGCTGTGTACTCTGTGCTGTGTGCTCAGTGGTGTGTACTAGTTCAGCAGAGTTACACTGGAAAATGCAGCGCTGAATGGCTGTATTGATCGATGAGCGAGCATGCCAAAGTCAATGAGCAGAGAGCGAAGAGCCGATGGACGGCTGAGATAAGAGCCGCTAACCACCTAAAAGCTTTTATTCAAAACTTCCTGAGCTCAGGCTTTTAGCGCGTTTGTTTTCTTAAGGGCCGTCGCATACTGAGTGCATTCATGCCATCAGGTGAAAATGCTCCGCAGACATCCAGAGCCCAGAAAGCGGCCTGTGTCCTTCAGCGGAGCTCCAATTATTAGAGCAAATGGCACATCTCAAACTGAGTTTCTTTTCCATACACCTTAATATTTATATTGGAGATGTTGAGTTGGAGCCGAGAGGCGTGTGCTAGATAAATAAACGAAGCGGAGGCGCAGATGTTTGCGCAGACGTTACTCTGTGCAAGAAATCCTGTAGCTTTCCTGTAGCTCAACTGGTAGAGCCTGGCGCTAGCAACGCCTAGATCATGGGTTCGATTCCCAGGGAAAGCAAGTGCTGATAAAATGTAGAAACTGTAACTTGAATGCAATGTAAGTCGCTTTGGATAAAAGCGTCTGCTAAATGCATAAATGTAAATGTAAATCCTGCCATGATAAAGACATTATTAACTGGTCTATTAGTGAGCATTAACTACTCCATTATTGAGCATTAACTAGTCCATTAGTGAGCATTAACTAGTCCATGAGTGAGCATTAACTACTCCATTAGTGAGCATTAACTACTTGATAAGTGAGTATTAACTACTCCATTAGTGAGCATTGACTAGTCCATTAGTGAGCATTAACTAGTCCATTAGTGAGCATTAACTACTTGATAAGTGAGCATTAACTTCTCCATTAGTGAGCATTAACTACTCCATAAGTGATCATTAACTGGTCCATTAGTGAGCATTAATTACTCCATTAGTGAGCATTAACTAGTCCATTTGTGAGCATTAACTACTCTATTAGTGAGCATTATCTAGTCCATTGGTGAGCATTAACTAGTCCATTAGTGAGCATTAACTACTCCATTAGCCATTAGTGAGTATTGACTAGTTCATTAGTGAGCATTAACTAGTCCATTATTGGGCATTACCTACTCCATAAGTGAGCATTAACTACTCCATTAGTGATCATTGACTAGTCCATTAGTGAGCATTAACTACTCAATTAGTGAGCATTGACTAGTCCATTAGTGAGCATTAACTACTCCATTAGTGAGCATTGACTAGTCCATTAGTGAGCATTAACTACTCCATTAGTGAGCATTAACTACTCCATTAGTGAGCATTAACTACTCCATTAGTGAGCATTAACTACTCAATTAGTGAGCATTGACTAGTCCATTAGTGAGCATTGACTAGTCCATTAGTGAGCATTGACTAGTCCATTAGTGAGCATTGACTAGTCCATTAGTGAGCATTAACTACTCCATTAGTGAGCATTAACTACTCCATTAGTGAGCATTGACTGGTCCATTAGTGAGCATTGACTAGTCCATTAGTGAGCATTAACTAGTCCATGAGTGAGCATTAACTACTCCATTAGTGAGCATTAACTACTTGATAAGTGAGTATTAACTACTCCATTAGTGAGCATTGACTAGTCCATTAGTGAGCATTAACTAGTCCATTAGTGAGCATTAACTACTCCCTAAGTGAGCATTAACTACTCCCTAAGTGAGCATTAACTACTTGATAAGTGAGCATTAACTACTCCATTAGTGAGCATTAACTACTCCATAAGTGATCATTAACTGGTCCATTAGTGAGCATTAATTACTCCATTAGTGAGCATTAACTAGTCCATTTGTGAGCATTAACTACTCTATTAGTGAGCATTATCTAGTCCATTGGTGAGCATTAACTAGTCCATTAGTGAGCATTAACTACTCCATTAGTGAGCATTGACTAGTTCATTAGTGAGCATTAACTAGTCCATTATTGGGCATTACCTACTCCATAAGTGAGCATTAACTACTCCATTAGTGATCATTGACTAGTCCATTAGTGAGCATTAACTACTCAATTAGTGAGCATTGACTAGTCCATTAGTGAGCATTAACTACTCCATTAGTGAGCATTGACTAGTCCATTAGTGAGCATTAACTACTCCATTAGTGAGCATTAACTACTCCATTAGTGAGCATTAACTACTCCATTAGTGAGCATTAACTACTCAATTAGTGAGCATTGACTAGTCCATTAGTGAGCATTGACTAGTCCATTAGTGAGCATTGACTAGTCCATTAGTGAGCATTAACTACTCCATTAGTGAGCATTAACTACTCCATTAGTGAGCATTGACTGGTCCATTAGTGAGCATTAACTACTTCATTAGTGAGAATTAACTACTTGATAAGCAGTTTTGGGGAAAGTTACTTTTTAAAGTAATGCTTTACAATATCGTGTTACTCCCTAAAAAAGTAACTAATTATGTTACTTAGTTACATTTTATGGAAATTAATATGTTAAGTTACTTTTGCGTTACTTTCGGGGCTTGATTGTTTGTATATATTGTTTAATTTGATATGATTTTATTTTATTATTTAATTTTTATATATGTTTGTAATATAATAAGTACTATGTATAGCAAATGTAAAAGCCTTTCACACTAAAAAAGTGTAATGAATAAACCTCAGGCTGAAGGAAAAGTCAATTCACATTAGAGCGCAGTTCAACACTCTTCAGCAATAAAAAAAAAACAATGAAGCACAATTGTTAGTTTATCTAAAGTCATTTTTGCTTATTAGTATGGTTGAACTGGATCATAGAAGCAGCAAAGACATTGGTTAATAAAATGGGATTAGATACTATCTGGACTGTCTTGTGTGTGTTTTTTCTCCCTGTGACCTAGTTTCTCCTCATGTTGCCTTGTTAATTTGATTCCAGGTGTGTCTCGTTCCTCCCTGATTGCCCTGTGTATTTAAGGTCTTGTCCATTGAGTTAGTATTTGTCGGTTTTATACATCATCCTTGTGTTCTGTGTCTCCTGCGATTCCTGTATTCCAAGCGACTGGATAATTAAAGTCTGCTTATTGAAATTAATTCCCATTTTTCACAACACATTTGTGTTGTTTAACATATTTAATTATTGCAGGTTCACATCATATTCTGAGTTTGCATTTCACTGTTTTAATTCATTTTGATGAATAATGAATATGTTTTTTTCGAGTGGGATGAATTAATACACATTCATATTTAGTTGAGAACTGTATTAAGTATAACTATATATAAGTACTTAAGTACTTATAAGTATCATGTTCACACAGCACACTGTCAAAAAAGTAATGCGTTACTTTACTAGTTACTTGAAAAAAGGAATATTATTACGTAACTCTCGTTACTTGTAATGTGTTACCCCCAACACTGTTCATTAGTGAGCATTAACTGCTTTGAAGTCTATAAAATCTGATCCTATTTTCTCAGGAATTGCTTGAGTAAATTATGACATCATTTTCCATTTTGGGTGAACTATCCCTTTAAGTTGTGTTTTTTCCTAATTAATATTTATATTTATTAAAGAATGTATAGATTTTTAATCCATTTATGTTGGCATTTGTTATTTGTTATAATTGTCATTTTATGTCCTTCATATTTAATGTAGAACTTTATATTTCTTATGAAAACTTTAAAAAAATATATAAATATTTTTTGTTCTGTAAAGCATTTTGAATTACCACTATGTATGAAATGTGCTATATAAATAAACTTGCCTTGCTTTCCTATTTGTGCTGGAAAACATGACATTACTGAATAAGACAAGCATTTTTTGCAGTGTTGGAAACCCACGGCAGTCTCAGCTAGTATTTCTTTCACCATTATTAATCAGATGCTGCTGTTTGCAATAAAATAAATAAAGCATTGCTCCGTTTCATTCACAGAAACCTCAGCGTCGCTAACCGGAGCAGACGTTTCCAGTTAATACACGTATCACGTCTCATTTGTCTTATATTTAGCCTCTGCTTATGGGCAGATTATGGACTTACGAAACCACGGCTATCATTTGTCTTGTGCACAGATCATCTGGAATTAAACTCAGATTAATGCTAATACACGAAGAACGAGCGTTTGATTACATGTGCGGTTTGTGCATCGATAAAACGCTGCTCTACGACTATCATTAGCCTGATGCCACCAGTCGAGAAACCCCTAAACCCAGTAAACCTGGTAATTATGCTGAAAGTGTACAGACTCGCCGAGTCTGAGCTTTGATATTTAACAGCCGGACAGAGCGCCTCCTGCACTGACCTCTAACTGACCCGAGGACAACTAACCACCGGGTCAAAACCACAAGCCTGCTGTCCAGTGTAATCCTTCACAGTCTGGAGCCGATATAGAGAAACCAGCACTGACTGCCACATCACAGCAAATCAAACTAAAGCTGAGCACTTGACACAACCAGTTCGTCATGGAGTTAGTTCACCCCAAAATGAAAATGTGTTCACCTTCAGGCCATACAAGATTAGGATAAGTTGTGTCATGTATCTCAGCAATGGATGCTCTGCAGTGAATGGGTGCCGTCAGAACGAGAGTCTGATAAAAACATCACAATAATCCACAAATTATCTTCATGGCTCTGGTCCAGTGTTGGAGTAACGCGAGTAACATAATCAGATAAAGTTTTTTTCAAGTAACTAGTAAAGTAATACATTACTTTTTAATTTATGAGAAAATGCCTGGGTTCAAATGAGTAACTACAGTTTGTTTGCATCGAGTAACGGCTCTCCTGTCCTCATGTGGAGAGAAATCAGAGACAGAGACGCTTCTTCAGACTCAGGATTATTCATCTCACCTCTGCTCTGAAAGGGATTTACAGTCACCAAAAATATACCTTTGGGTTTTTTGTTATTAAAAATAAATACGCAAGCCCAGCTCAGGTGACAAAAAGTAACAATGCATTACTTTCCAAATAAGTAACTAAGTAGTTACTTAAAATTGTAATGTGCTACTTTTAAAAGTAGCTGCTTCAGTCTATCAATGAATGTCTTGTGAAGCCAAAAGCTGTGTGTTTGTAAGAATCAAATCCATCATTAAGATGTTTTTAACTTTGAGTCCATAATCCATAATAACTCTTCCTCCAGTGAAAACGTGTCCTGGTCTGAATCAGAAGAGAAATCTGCACAGATCAAAACCGCTCTTTGTCTTCTCCAGATGATAACTGACGGACTGGAGTCCATTATGATGTTTTTATCAGACTCTCATTCTGACGGCACCCATTCACTTCCATTGCTGAGACACATTTCTACAAACCTGATGAAGAAACAAACTCATCCTTGGATGGCTTGAGAGTGAACACATTTTCAGCACATTCTCATTTTTAGCTCAACTATTCCTAGACTGGACATAATATTCTTGACCTGCATCAATAAACTCAATATATAAGCTCTGCTCATAAACTCATGCGAACACTATGGAAATGTTTCTGGAATTACCAGCATTGGAAAAAGGTTGTATGTCCAACATTATTCCCATTAAAATGCGCCAGAAAATGCATGAATTCAAAAGTCGGAAATGTATTCGATGCAAAGCCACACCCTGCTGGTTTTAACAAGGTGCAATGAATAGTTAGTTGTTGTTGGAAGCTGGAGTCTTGCACTTTTCTTCAGTTTGGGTTATTAGACGTGGTGCTGGAGGTAAACGCCGCATAAAGCCCAACAAAGAAGCAAAGCCAATTACAATATCCCAGTCATTGATATGCTCTGCTCCTCCGTCCAAACCTGAAGTCATGATTCCTGAAGTCAAGGGAATATCATAAGTTCATAAGGGAATTCTTAAGAGTCTCCTCGTCGCTCCAAAGTCTCTGATAAGTGTGCGACGAGCTAAACGCAGGAATAAAACAACTTCAGTACATGCTTTTACAACACTGTGGTATTTTAGTTGGAAGTGGTGTCCGTGGAGGAATGTTTAATGGCATGCTTTAATACTGAGGGCTCTCGACGGCGCTTCGGTGGAAAAACGACGCTAACGAAACGCTGAAGGGACGGAGACACACCGACTCCAAAAACAAGACTGAACACAACAGCACATGTACTAAACTGACAGCTGTGCTGCTCACAAATGTTGTGCTTCATTTCATTTTTTAAAGGTGATTTTTTTCAGGATTCTTTGAGTAGAATGTTCAAAAGAACAGCATTTAAAAAATATATATATATATATATTTTGTAACATTCTAAATCTTTAATGTCACAGTTGATGCATCCTTGATGAAAGAAAAAAATATTAATAAAACAAAAATAATAATAAAAAAATATATATAAAATTTGTTTATCTCAGTCTTTTGAATATATCAAAGTTTCCGCAAAAAATAGTGTGCAGCACGACAACATTGATAATAATTAGAAATGTTTCATATTATTATGATTTCTGAAGATCATGTGACACTGAAGACTGGAGTAATGATGCTGAAAATACAGAAATAAATTAGTTTAACACATATTCACATCGAAAACAGCTGCTTTAAATTGTGAAAATGTTTTTTCTACAATATTTTAATCAAATAAATGCAGCCTTGGTGAGCAGAAGAGACTTCTTTCAGAAACATACAAAATAAATCATAATTATTCCAAACTTCTGACCGCTAGTAAATAGTTTGCAAAATGAGCAAATAAAGCATGATTAAAACAAAGGTTATTAATACAATTTGACAAAAATCAATAAAAAGAACTGCTTATGTAATAATAACAGCACCAAACATGACCTACTACCGAGCTCAAACAGCACAAACAAGAACCTTGTTTAACTCAAACCGCATGGATATCATCAAGAGGATCATGCATCAGAACAGTGCAGTTAAACAACAGTAACATCAGGTACATGACACGAAATGTGACATCTGTAATACAAGCTATGAGAGACTATAGACGGCTGATTGTGAACGCAGCAGATGTGTTTCAGATGCACTGATAACATCACGCCCCAGTTATAATGAAAGAGAGAATCCAGCAGAACCTGCCGATGATGAGGGTGAACGAGTGAAGTCTGTACAGACAGGGAAGGACGGGAATGTGACGCGCTGCGATGCCAGAGGGAGATACGCTTCTACAGACACGGGTGGCTTTACTAGGAGACGCTCAACAAAGAGCTCAGACTTTACACAGGCAAGCGGTCAAAGACCATTAATACAGCAGAACACAAACCGGAGCCGTTTGGGACAAAACAAGCCTCACAAATACAGCCTTTAATGTGCTTAGAAATACACCAAAACAGCTCAAAATCTGGACACCATATTGTGCACCTCTACATCTGTTGATTTGTACCAGTTTTACTTCAGAACCTGAGTTATCACGTTTATGGAAAACATGAAAAAATAAAACCAAAAAGTAACTAACAATAGTTAAAGTACAAATACTTCATTAATATCCCTGCTGAAAAAACAGCATATACTGGTCAGGTATGTTTTGAAGCATGGCTGCTGGTTTGAGCTGGTTTAAGCTGGTCCTGAGCAGGAGCTAGTTGCTTAAGACCAGATAAGGACCATCTTCAAAACATGCTTCAAAACATACCTAACCAGTATATGCTGGTTTTTCGACAGGGGTGTGTCTGGATCCATGTAACACAGAGACGAATCTCAATCAGAGCAATTCAGACAGTAACAAGTTCTAATTTAAACAGCATTTTCTTTTTAAAGCAATGTTTAAACTTTATTTGATTTTTATTATTATTTAAATTTAAATAATTAAATTAAAAATGTCATGCATTAATTTTATCACCACAGATTATTTGCATTAAATCATAATACAGATAATCTATAAAAAATAAAACACAGAAGTTCTTGTGAAGAAAACATAACATGTTATTGGGCCTTATTATTGTTAAAAGTTTAATAAATGATCAAAATGTTAAACTTTTATCTAATACATTTTTTGATTGATTATCATTAAATTAATTAAACCATTAAAATGGATTTGAAATCACAGGACACATGGACTTTGAGAAAAAGTAAAGCAGACGGAGCATCAGCGCTTCGACAGACTCAGCTCTGGATCTGTGGGAACGTCTGGTGTGTTTGTGTCTGACCGCAGCATCGGGTCAGAATGAAGACTGGAGGAGATTCTGAACGCGGTGTTATACTGCTGCATGGACGACTGAGAAACACAGTCTACGAGAACTTAGAAATGAGTGAAGAATATAGAACTTTCACTTCACTACATTCCATAAATGATACAACATTACTCGTTTGAGCCGAAGGAACTGAGAGAGAGGATTTCCGAGAGAGAACGGCTTCAGAATAACTCTTAAAATCCATCCGAGCCTTCATCCCGCGTAACTGGAGACCGCTTGCAGCTCCAGCGATGTGACCTCTGACCCCACGTGACCCCGAGTGAGTGCACCTGGAACAGGGTTTAATGTTTTTGCCTGCAGACAAACTGAAGAGTTAAGCGCTGCTTGTCTGTGTATTAGCGGATGAACGAGACATTCCCTGCTGCTGCTCGTCCTCCTCACAGTTTCACAGCTGGAGCTGATGATGGCCTCCTACATTTTATTTACCATGTGCTTTTCAAAAAAAAATGTTTTGCAGATTTTATTTAGAAATTAATTGACACTTAAGCAGATTTGTTCAGAAATGAGCACAGATGTTTTTTTTATATATAAGCAACTTTATCTAGAAATAAGAATTTAAGAAAATGTTTTTTAATAAAATGTATTTAAAATTTAGCAGAGATGCTTTTAAAATATATATTTAAGCAGATTTAAAAATGAGCGCCGATGCTTTTAATTGTATATTTTTTCAATATCTTGTTAGCTGCACTACTTTTAATGCAGTTAGACACTGATTTAAATAAGATCTCTTACACCGTGTCCTAACTACACGTGATAAAATATATATTTTTCATATTAATCAGAGTTTGTGTCCTAACTAGCGCGACACGCGACATTTCTAATTTAGGAATATAGTTTAATTTAGTTTCTATTTACACGACGTCGCAGCTGGAACAGTAGATAATCTTATTATGTGCTTTATTCAAAGCTAAACGTGTCTAATATGAGTTTAAATATAATTTTTTTGTGATCTTATAGCTATACTGAAAGCAACAACAGATAGTTTATCTCAGATCTTTAAAATAAATGAAAGAAAAGATGTACACTGCAAAGTGTATTGTTATCAATCACTCAGTATGTACATTTACTTATGTTAAAAGCATCAATATTTATGAATTAGATTATAAACGTATCCATTTTCTTGTGAGTGCAGAGCGCTTCCAGAGAGGCTCCGCCCACACACGCTTCTGATTGGCTGTGATATTTGATTGATTCTGTCGCGTCTTGTCGCTGGAGTCGTGTCGCATGTAGTTAGGACAGGTAAGGGCTTGTTTAAAAGTATTGTTCCAGAAAAAATATATAATTTTTATCATATGCATATTTTGACATATTTTTGTAATCTAAACCTGTTGTGTTTTTCTGTTTTATTAAGTTTGGTTTTATTTAATATTTAATATATTGTATTTATACAGCTCCTGTGTAACTGGTAAAACACGCTCTTGTCATGAAGAGCATTTGATGTATTTGACAGACTTATTCATCTAAAACGACTTGCAATCAAGGTATGTATTTGATCAGATTTTGCTTTCACTGGGAATCGAACCCATGACCTTGGTGTTGCGAGTGCAATGATCTGCTGCTTCACATGGCATGACATGACTGACTTTTATTTCTTCGTTCATGTTTTGTGACGGTGTAAAATACAGCAGTGAATGCTGCCGATCAGCACGGCTTGCATGATTAGACTGACGGCGCAGATCTCGCTCCAGGATTAGATGAGATTTAAACAAAGTCTTGACACGCAACGCACCGTACTTGTGAACATCAGCGCAGCTGTTTGTTTTCACACTGAAGCTGTTCCCTCTTTCATCCCTCATCCTGTGAGTGTCGGCCTTTGCATTCAGCTTTGCTTTGTTTGGCAGCGAGAGACGCAGAGAGATCGTGCCAGAGATACGCAATCCCACGAGAACGAGAAACCAGCCTAAAACACCAAACACTCACAGCCTCGGGATTATTTCAGCTCCTACACACACACACACACACACACACACACACACACACACACACACACACACACACACACACACACACACACACACACACACACACACACACACACACACACACACACACACACACGCACACACACACACACAGTTTGTTTCTGTGAATTGTGGGGACTTTCCATAGACTTCTATTACTTTAATACTGACCCCTATTATTCTATCCCCTAACCCTACCCCTTACAGAAAACCTGTTTGCACTGTTACACGTTCAGATAAACATCATTTACTATTATTAATCATTTTCCCCCCTCGTGACCGCAGGACACTCCCCACAATGTCAAAAATGTTATCCTTGTGGGGACATTTGGTCCTAACAATGCAGCATAAACAAGTATACACACACACTGCAGTCAGTCTGAGCCGATGTGAATTAAGGGCTGCTGTGGACCTGAAATGATCCCATCAACAGGAGAGAATTAAGCAAGTAAATGCTTGAATTTTATTGATTGCATTCAAAAATACTTGTGCAGTGCCAGTATGCTTATTAGGGGTCAACCAAATGTGGATTTTAATGATGTTTTAAAATGTTGATATTGAGTGGATTCCAAATCTTGAATACTTATGTTGCTGCATCTCTCCGCTGCTTTTAACACGATTAACCAGTAGATCCTCCTGTCAACCCTATAGTGAGAGGGCATCTCAGGAACCACACTCCAGTGGTTTGACTCTTACCTCTCAGATAGGTCCTTCAGGGTATCTTGGAGAGGTGAGGTGTCCAAGTCACAACATCTAACTACTGGAGTACCTCAGGGCTCAGTGCTTGGACCACTTCTCTTTTCCGTATACATGGCTTCACTAGGTTCTGTCATTCAGAAACATGGCTTTTCATATCACTGCTATGCTGATGACACTCAACTCTACCTCTCATTCCATCCTAATGATCTGACGATAGCTGCTCGCATCTCAGCTTGATTAACAGACATCTATAGCTGGATGGAGGACCATCACCTTGCCAAGACTGAACTGCTTGTGGTTCCATCAAATCCATTGTTTCATCACAATTTTACCAATCAGTTAGGCACACATGGAGTTGTGACTGATGATCAGATGAGTTTCTCAGAGCACATTACTAAAACTGCCCAGTCCTGCAGATTTGCTTTATTCAATGTGAAGAAGATCAGGCCCTTTCTTTCGGGAGCATGCTTCACAACTCCTTGTTCAGGCTCTTGTTCTGTCCAGGCTGGACTATTGCAATGCTCTCTTGGCAGGTCTTCCAGCCAGTTCTGTCAAACCTCTACAATTAATCCAGAATGTGGTAGCAAGATAAATTTTTAATGAGCCGAAAAGAACGCACGTCACACCTCTGTTCATCAATTTGCACTGGCTACCAATTGCTGCTCAATGCATTAAATTCAAGGCATTAATGTTTGCCTACAGAACCACCTCTGGCTCTTCTGCACCCCTTTACCTAAATTCATTACTTCAGACTTATATGCCCTCTAGAAGCTTGCGTTCTGCAAGTGAACGACGCATTACTGTACCATCCCAAAGAGCCACAGAATCACTTTCACTGACTTTTTCATTAACTATTCCCATCTGGTGAAATGACCTGCCCAACTCAATCCGAGCAGCTGAATCCTTACCCATCTTCAAGAAATGGCTAAAAACACATCTCTTCCATCTTTATTTGACCCTCTAACTCTAGCACTCTCTATTATAATTATATTCTTTAAAAAACTTGCCTCTTTCAGACATGCATTCTATTCTTTTACTAACTGCTTGTTTTCTTAAAACACTGGCTAGCTCTATTCTTTTTCTATTCTGTATGTTTTCTTTTTATTTATTATATAATAATAACAAAATAAACCTGTGCTAGTCTAACTGAGGCTATTATAGCAGTTGCATATCATTGCTCTTTGGTTGGTTTTGATAGCTTCTATTATCATCATTTGTAAGTCGCTTTGGATTAAAGCATCTGCTAAATGACTAAATGTAATGTGCTGTAATGTTTTATTAACAAAGTTCGGGAGGAGCACGTTCAGATAATTAACCTCATTAACACAAGAGGAGCACAATCAGTAATCAACCTAATTAACATGAGGTGTATATATATAGACAGCAGATCTACCTATTTTCCATCATCCCCCCCACCACCCCTTATAACATAATAACCCCTTATAATATCACAGTACATAGTGCTGAACTTTATTATAAAGAAATATAAAAAGTATTGAAGCAAGAACATTTTTCACTATCCAGCAGTGAAATCAATCAAGAGTTATGATTTTGTTATTATATCTGTATTATCAACATGCGAAAATACTTTAATTAAAAATAAAGTGGTGAACCATAAGAATGTACTGTAGTTTGTTAAATTAAATACATGTATTAAATACCTTGATAATTCATGTTGATACATTAATGTTAACTAATGTTAACAGATATAACTTAAAAATGTATTAGTAAATGTTGAAATTAACATCATATCACAATGAACAATACTTCTTCAGCTTTTATTAATGGTAATTTTACCAATGGAATCTTATAATACATGATTATGATTCATATACATCTGGAGGAAGTTATAAAAACGTCTTAATGCTGGATTAGTTTCATCTTTTGTCTTCTCCAGATGTTAACTGATGGACTGAGGATTATTGTGATGTTTTTATCAGACTCTCATTCTGACGGCACCCATTCACATCCATTGCTGAGACACATTTCTACAAACCTGATGAAGAAACAATCTCTGATCTCAGCTGAGGGCGAGCTAATATTTCCAGCTAACGTTCATTTTTTTGACTCACTGTTGCTTTAGCGTGAGTTATTTCGCTTTGTGAAGTTCTGGATGAATCAATAGACATCTCTAGTCTTCCAATTAAACTCCTGATGGTGGATGTGAAGCCACTGACCAATCAGAAGTCCAGTATTACGGTGATCTTCGATTGGCTCAGCTGTGAATCTGACAGGATTACAGTGTTTGTCTGAGAACACGAACATTCCCGCCGTTCCTCGCTGACCTGAGATCAGTGCTAACGAGGCACGCCGGCACACAATGGAATGCTAATTGCGAGTATTATCTCGAGGCGCTGCTGTTGTTTTAACCCTGATCAACATGCTCTCTTTATCTTATCAGCTCCAGTCAAACAAACAAACCCTCAGAACCCAAAGACTAAACAAGCTGCTGCTCCAAACACGCGACTCACCGCTGACTTATTAACTAGCCACTAACTACCCGTTCAACCATTTCACTTCATTGATATGCAGCTGCTAGGGTGTTTTAGGTGTTTGTTACTGTCTCAAGAACACACTGACGTTTAATGGTTTGTTCACATCACTAACACACATGCATTACACTCACATAAAGCAATATATGCTACACATATCAACTGCTCAATTGTTTAAATCACTGCAAGATGTAACCAATTAGTTAAAATTGTATCCTACTTTATCTGCATGTATAGCCTATAGCCTACTCACATACAGTGATATATACACTATATAGCAAACCTCAACTGCTTGTATTGTTACAAAATGTAAACAATGTGATCTGATGCATGCAATTATAAAGCATGAAGAAAAACAATGCTATTCAAAAGTTTGGATCAATAAGATTTATATTTTGAGTAAATGCTAATCTTTTTAACTTTTTATTCGTTAAAGAATCACATGTTTCAGAATTTCAACATTGATCATAAATCAGCATATTATTATGATTTCTGAAGATCATGTGACACTGAAGACTGGAGTAATGATGCTGAAAATACAGCTTTGATCACAGAAATAAATTACAGTTTAACACATATATATCAAATTATAATAATATTTCACACTATTACTGTTTTGGGTAAGACTTTACAATAAGGTTTATTTGTTAACAACATTAGTAAACAAACTAAGAACAAACAATACTTCTACAGCCTTTTATTAAGTAAGGGATGATCATCGACTAGCCGCGTGCATTAAAGGATTTTAACTTTATGATTATGATTCATATACATCTGGAGGAAGTTATAAAACGTCTTAATGCTGGATTAGTTTCATCTTTTGTCTTCTCCAGATGTTAACTGATGGACTGAGGATTATTGTGATGTTTTTATCAGACTCTCATTCTGACGGCACCCATCCACATCCATTGCTGAGACACATTTCTACAAACCTGATGAAGAAACAATCTCTGATCTCAGCTGAGGGCGAGCTAATATTTCCAGCTAACGTTAATTTTTTTGACTCACTGTTGCGTTAGCGTGAGTTATTTCAGTTTGTGAAGTTCTGGATGAATCAATAGACATCTCTAGTCTTCCAATTAAACTCCTGATGGTGGATGTGAAGCCACTGACCAATCAGAGTCCAGTATTACGGTGATCTTCGATTGGCTCAGCTGTGAATCTGACAGGATTACAGTGTTTGTCTGAGAACACGAACATTCCCGCCGTTCCTCGCTGACCTGAGATCAGTGCTAACGAGGCACGCCGGCACACAATGGAATGCTAATTGCGAGTATTATCTCGAGGCACTGCTGTTGTTTTAACCCTGATCAACATGCTCTCTTTATCTTATCAGCTCCAGTCAAACAAACAAACCCTCAGAACCTAAAGACTAAACAAGCTGCTGCTCCAAACACGCGACTCACCGCTGACTTATTAACTAGCCACTAACTACCCGTTCAACCATTTCACTTCATTGATATGCAGCTGCTAGGGTGTTTTAGGTGTTTGTTACTGTCTCAAGAACACACTGACGTTTAATGGTTTGTTCACATCACTAACACACATGCATTACACTCACATAAAGCAATATATGCTACACATCTCAACTGCTCAATTGTTTAAATCACTGCAAGATGTAACCAATTATGTATCCTACTTTATCTGCATGTATAGCCTCTAGCCTACTCACATACAGTGATATATACACTATATAGCAAACCTCAACTGCTTGTATTGTTACAAAGTAAACAATGTGATCTGATGCATGCAATTATAAAGCATGAAGAAAAACAATGCTATTCAAAAGTTTGGATCAATAAGATTTATATTTTGAGTAAATGCTAATCTTTTTAACTTTTTATTCGTTAAAGAATCACATGTTTCAGAATTTCAACATTGATCATAAATCAGCATATTATTATGATTTCTGAAGATCATGTGACACTGAAGACTGGAGTAATGATGCTGAAAATACAGCTTTGATCACAGAAATAAATTACAGTTTAACACATATATATCAAATTATAATAATATTTCACACTATTACTGTTTTGGGTAAGACTTTACAATAAGGTTTATTTGTTAACAACATTAGTAAACAAACTAAGAACAAACAATACTTCTACAGCCTTTATTAAGTAAGGGATGATCAACGACTAGCCGTGCATTAAAGGATTTTAACTCTTCAACGACGTGGAAGCAAATAACCACCCGACGCAAAGTGTGTTTAAAATCCGTTAATGCACGGCTAGCCATTGATTATTCCGCTTATTCCATGGTCATATGCCAAGTTATAGACAAGTTAAAAGTAATATTGCTCTTTGCAGCGCAATATTTGACCAAAAATGGTAAAAATGATGGTTATTTTCGTCAGTTATGGCTCGTTAGCACGAGCATTCTGCCAGCTTCAAATCAGACACAGAGATTAAATAGTGCGGTAAGACCACATTTATTTGAAATAATTATAGCATGTATTTAAATTAATTGTCGATTAGAGAGAGAGAGAGAGAGAGAGAGAGAGAGAGATGATAGTTGTGTTAGCTGCATGCTTAGTCTGCCCGTCTACAAACAATTACTTCAAAAACAGCGATTTTATCAACTCGTTACTGGGGAATATAATGAAGCAATCTAGTATCTAAATGACAAAAAATCACGGGAAAGCATTGACCTCTATCCAGCATAATTTACTACTGGAGTAACAAACTAACACTTCAGAAGGCTCAAACTTCAAAGACGAGGGCCATCGACAGTAAAAGCACTGCAGCGTGTGTACACACGCACGCACGCACGCACACACACACACACACACACACATACAAACACTCATACACACGCACGCAAGCACACGCACGCACGCACGCACGCACGCACGCACACACACACAACACACACACACACACAGAGACACAGACACATTTACTCACCCAGAGTTTTACACACACACACACACACACACACACACACACACACACACACACACACACACACACACACACACACACACACACACACACACACACACACACACATTCACTCACCCAGCGTTTTATGCACACACACACACACACACAGACACACACTCACCCAGTGTTTTACGCACACACACGTTAGAGAGTTAGAGAGAGAGAGAGAGAGAGAGAGAGAGAGAGAGAGAGAGAGAGAGAGAGATTTTTGATTTTTAACCACATATTTATTAACTACACAACTTCAGGTATAATTTACAAAATGCACATAATTACTCAAATTCTTCAACAAATTGCAAAGTGTCATTTTCAATCCAACACAAAACATTTTCTACACTCCAAACTTCTTCAAACTTTTCCAATTTCTTCATATGAGAGTAGAAAATAAAATCATGTTTTATTCTAGCTTGTATGAGTCCTTTGAACAACAATTCAAAATTTGTACTACTGCCATAAGCAATTTTATATTTCCTACTAATATAAACTGCCATTTTGGCTTGACCCAAAATAATATTTAACAACCGTCCTTTCCTCTTTTTCCTTTTGCAATATTTAAAACCAAAAATAAACACAATCATTGTAAACATTTCATTAACATTAGCAAATACAATCTCCAATAAAACAAAACAAAGGTCTTAATCTCTCACAGTGCATAAAACAATGAAATATGGTTTCTCTTTGATCACAAAAAGGACAGCAATCTTGCACATTTGGATTCAACAATCAGATAAAAGCATTTACAGCAACAATCCCAGAGAGAGAGAGAGAGAGAGAGAGAGAGAGAGAGAGAGAGAGAGAGAGAGCCGAGTTTCCAATCTCCCTGTTTTTAATCTGGAGTTGAATGAAGCAGAATATGTGGCATGTGTTTACAGCCATTAGTCCAGTTTCTCTGGTCTAAATGAACAGAACTGCGATTACTACACGAGTTCTGCGGCCGCTACCAAAATAGCTTGCATCGTTTGTTCTGAGCAGCGTTGATCAGATTTCCACATCGCTTGATTTAACGCTGATCTAACACATGACCTCACTGTGAACCGCGAGAGAGCCGGTTATCGTGACGCTTCATCAAAGGACTACGGCCACAAACTTTCTCAGGGCTTTAAAGTCAAAATTTGTTCCTAGAAAGGTTTAATCTCTGCGACATGAGTTCACCATTATTTATAGCAGCAGTGTTTCAAAACCCATCCGGCAGCCGAACGAACGCTGGCAGATATTTGCATAGTGAGGTCAAAAACGAGCCGCATCAAGGAACGAGCCGCACGAGGAAAACACGCCTCTGGCCGTTCACACTCAACTAACCCCACAGAAATACAAACCCACGCAGAAAATGCAGATGGAAAGAGACTTCAAAAGAAGCGTCTCGAGGAGTCTGACCTGCTCCGAAGGCGAAGAAGAAGGTTTTGTGAGGGTGCTCCGCCAGCAGCGCTCGGACGCGCCGGCCCATGCGCGCGTTACGCTCGTAGATCAGCTCCTGTCGGAAGTAGCGCTCGATCTCCTGCGCAGTCACCTGCTCGCTCGGCGGCAGCGTCGTGTTCTTGAAGTTCGGCACCTGGACGCAAATCGCTCAGATATCACTGCTACACTCTAAAAAATGCTGGGTTAAATACAACCCAGTGCTGGGTAAAATAAGGACAAACCCAGCGGTTGGGTTGTTTTGACCCAGCAGTTGGGTTACTGCCCAGAAGGTTGGGTTAAACATTGAACCCAACAATTGGTTGAAAACAACCCAGCATGTGTTCTGTCCCATATTTACCCAGCACCGGATTATATTTAACCCAGTTATGATACTTTAGGATGGATACGCCTATCCCTATCAATATAAAAAATGCTGGGTTAAACACAACCCAGCGCTGGGTAAAATAAGGACAAACTCAGCGGTTGGGTTGTTTTGACCCAGTGGTTGGGTTACTGCCCAGAAGGTTGGGTTAAACATTGAACCCAACAATATTTACCCAGCACCGGGTTGTATTTAACCCAGTTATGATACTTTAGGATGGATACGCCCATCCCTATCACTCTAAAAAATGCTGGGTTAAATACAACCCAGCGCTGGGTAAAAAGGACTAACCCAGCGATTGGGTTGTTTTGACCCAGCAGTTGGGTTACTGCCCCAAAAACATTTAGACCAACATTTGGATGAAAACAACCCAGCATTTGTTCAGTTTTTCTTTTGTAATAAATCTGCAAAAATGTCAACAATTCTGTTTTTTTCTGTCAATATGGGGTGCTGTGAGTACATTAATGAGGAAAAAAAAAGAACTTAAATGATTTTAGCAAATGGCTGCAATATAACAAAGAGAGAAACATTTAAGGGGGTCTGAATACTTTCCGTACACACTGTATATATACATAATAAATATACACAGTACACATACATATATTATGCAAACAAAAACTTTTATCTTGGATGCGATTAATCACGATTACTCGTTTGATAGCCCTAATATATATATATCTGTATATGTATATCAAGGACGTAGGTTTGCTTTTGACATTGGTGGGGTAACACAATATTATAATTTATATTGCTTACTTTTTTATAGTATGTTTAACAGACAGTAATTACACAATTATAATTTTGTGAACCAACAATATCAGCATCAGAGCACTGGGTTACTTAAAGGGACAGTACACCCAAAAATGTAAATCCTGTCATCATTTACTCACCCAGTAGTTCCAAACCTGTATGAATGCGTTTGAACACAAAGAAAGATATTCTGAAGATCAGAGCAGTATTTTTCTCCTACTATGGAAGTCAGTAGGGCCTTTCGCACCGCAGGAACCTTTTCACAGTACCCAAACTAATTATGTAACTACCCACTTTTTGGCGTGTTCACACCGCGGGAACTAGGAACGGGTTTAGTTCCAGCAACTCTGTTTGGAGGAACTAAATGGCCTAATGGATAGAGCGTTGGACTTGAAACCTGAGGTAACCCAAGGTTGTGGGTTCGAATCCTGGCTCTGGCAGGAAGTCCACGACTGCTCCCCGGGCGCTGCACAGTCGGCTGCCCACTGCTCCAAGTGTGTACACTTGGATGGGTTAAATACAGAGAACACATTTCACTCCTCATTATACTCTGTATAATTGTGTATGTGACAAATAAAGCTCATCCGAGCTTAATTTGTTGTTGTTTGTTGTTGTAAATTAACTCCAGAGTCAGGTCTAAAACAGTTCTAGGAGCGATCTGTGACATAAGTGTATGCTGATTGGCTAAAGGCGTACGAAAACTCTCTCCTCAACCTCCATGATTTAAAACACCGCGTAAACATACTGTGTAAAACATCGTATCATACTGAGAGCATTTATAAACGGCATTTACCTGAAGATTTAGTCTATGGCGTTTTGTGCTTCATCAGCCTCAATGAAATGCAACACTGCAAGTTTTCGTTGGAGATTCATAGTCCTTCTTTACATTCGTTCAATCGCTTGACGTTCTTCTTTACAAATGACGTCGCTGTCGACCGGCTTACGTCACTTCTTAGTACCCACTGTCGGTGCGAATGCAACCCTTTAAATGCTACTGGGAAATAGTTTTTCTACTACTTTAGTACTGTACTTTTAGTTCTGAAACTACAGCAGTGCAAAAGGCCCCAATGGTGCCCCAAAACAGAACTTTCTTCAGAATATCTTCCTTTGTGTTCAGCAGAACAAACACACTTCTCGAGGGTGAGTAAATGAAGACAGTATTTACATTTTTTGGGTGAGCTGTCCCTTTAATCACACATCACATTATTTTAATATTAACTGAATTGGACGCAGGTTGATTCTGAAAGAATACACTGCTGTTGTTGTAGTAACGAAACCATAATTTCTGCACAACGTTTGTGTTTCTGTCCGTATGCTTTATATAGGGAGCTAATAATAGCTTTCTCTTTCCGCTTGCTCTGTTTTGTCAAACACACAGCACTTCAAGCTCATCGCTGCACCTTTCTTCATTTCTGAAGTGGGCTTGTATAGGAACTTGAATTGGGTGCGATCCCTGTGAGTTATAAATGCGCTTCTCCGGTGTGCGACTACATTCTGTATTAAATGTGCGTCCTTGGGAGCGCGCAGATTTCTAATGCACTTACTTTAACTTGTTAGGAAATATCAATATATGACGTTTCAGATGTGTCTGAAATGACAAAAACATATACATATGTTTCATTATTTGATCAAAGTATTGCTAGGGACAGTTTTGGCTGGAAATTGGTAGGGACACGTCTATAACTATATAAAACACTTAATGTAAGCTTTCAAAGTTTCCTCAAAAAAAGAAAAATCTGTTCATAAGAATCAAATCTGAAAATCTTTTCATAGGAATGACGTGAAAAGTATAGTGGACTGTATTGAGCCGGATGGCGGGTCAGCGGCGGGACAGGACCTCAGTACCTGTGCGGTGTCGTGGTTGAAGACGATGGAGTTGAGGTCTCCACAGTTGTAGTGCTTGATCAGGTGCTCTGTGGTGTACGGCACCTGCAGACCCCCGGCGCGGAGACTCTCCTGCTGCAGGAGCGTCTGATTCAGAGCAAAGATCACCTGAAACACAAACCAGAGCTTTACTGTTCATCCTGCACCCCTGCAAGAGAACCTTCTCTGTCAAGCACAAAACAAGATGTCCTGAACAGTGTTCCCTAGTGAAACATTAACATACTTAATAATATGCTACAAATAAATGTTCATATTTATGCACTCAATACAATTCTACTTTTAGTATGCTTAACTCTGCTAACTAACTTTGTACTTGATGCACTTTAATTGTGCAGACGTAGTGCTGGAGTCCAGTATATGTGATCGTGCTGAAGTGGCACTATTGCAAATATAGGCTACTTCAAATAAATATTTAGCATTTAAAGTCTGATATTATTCAAAGATCATACACTCCTCATCAAAAGTGCCTTTAAAACACACTTTAGACTAAATATTAAGACACGTGCATTGTGCACAAGTAAAGTTTAATTATATTTTTTTTATATCAGTAAGTCTCGAGTTGTCTGTCAGGAAATATGTTAATAGTTTTGAACTATACTTAGTAGGAAATACATTTATTTTAAATATGTGTCCATGGAGCATAAAGCAGTCATAAGCAGCACATGTATATTTGTAGCAATAGACAACAATACATTGTATGGGTCAAAATTATACATTTTTCTTTTATGACAAAAATCATTAGATATTAAGATCATGTTATATGCTTAAACATTAAGATTTGTACTCATGGAAATTACTAAAGTAGTCAAACCTGTTCATTAGAAGGGGGTGCTAATACTTTTGGCAATATAGTGTATATTGATTTTTTACTAGGGTTGGTAACTCAACTGTTTTGGTTCCCTCTGACTTTTTCAATTGTACTTTTTTGTCCATACAGTGGAATTCAATGGAAACAGAAACTGGTACCAACATTCTTGAATTTGATCAAAATATCTTATTTATTTCAGCATTTATTTATTTATTTATGTGTTTCTACATTTATGTATTTATCAATACTTAAGTAATTTCTGCCTTCTTTAATCCACTTCTGACCTGTGTGCGAAGTTATATGAGTTTTACAGCGTGTTTAGGCCCTCAAAATGCAATTCATTTTGGAGAAGAAGAAAAATGTTAACTATATTAAAAATAATAAATGGAGCAATTCCAATAGGTTTCTTGCATCATCAGTGCTAATAACAATACAAAGTATTAAAATAAGCTGCTAAGTAATTAATAAACCACGTGTGTGTAATGTCTGTAATATACTGACATTTTAAGACATTATGGATGAAAAACTGCTCTTACACACTCAACTCAACACTCAGAGGCTTGACCAGCATGAGGACTAGTACTAGTGAAGACTGACTAGAAGCAGAAGTGTTTGTGTCTGACGCTCCTGAAGGAGGTTCTGCTGAAGCATGAGTGAATCTCTTACAGATCAAAGGATCCGCGGAGGAGCTTTCAATTAGTTCTAGCTGCCGCTTTTTGTTGCTGCTGCTGCAGCTCAGCATTGTGTCACCATGAAATTCCCCAGTGTTTACACACACACACACACACACACATGCACACTCTTACACGACACACACATGCACACACACACACACACTCTTACATGCACACACACACTCTCTCTCACACGCACACTCTTACAAGCACACACACACGCACACGTTTGTTTCTGTGAATTGTGCAGACTTTCCATAGACTTCTATTACTTTTATAATGACCAAACAATATTTTAGATTTCCTAATCCTAAACCTACCCCTTACAGAAAACCTGTTTGCAGTCTTACTCTTTCAGATAAACATCCTTTAATATTTGTAATAATTTAATATAATTTAATAATTTAATTTTTATAAAAGCCGCAGGCCGCTCTCTACAATGTCAAAAATGTAATGTTTTAATATCCTTGTGGGGACATCACTCACACACACACACACACACACACACACACACACACACACACACACACACTCTCTCTCTCTCACACACACACACACACACCTCACACACACACAAACACACACACACACACACACACACACACACACACACACACACACACAGACACACACACAGACACACACACAGACACACACACACACACACACACACACACACACACACACACACACACACACACACACACACACACGCACACAGACACGCACACACACACACACACACACACACACACACACTCACACTCAAGCTCTTTTCATCAGCGTCGGTGACACTCTCTGGCCCCGTCCGTCATAGTTGGAGGGGCTCGTCCCAGAGAGGAGGGCAAAGCCCAGCAGATGCCTTCTTGTTTGGGACAAAGGGCCCCCGTCGTCCGCTGGGCTCCCCGCGCTTTCATCCCGCACTCATCAAAGCCTCCTGCTCTGCATTTGAAAGCACGCCGGCTTTGTGCTTCTCAAATTAGCCTATCGCCACCCCGCTAGCCTCCCAAACTCCCTCCATCTGCCGCAGCCAAAGCATCTTCAGCAGCGCAAAAGAGCCTTTCAGCCCCTTAAATTACGGCGCAGAGGAGGAGGAGGCGCTGAATGAAAGAGCCGGGCCTGAACGAATGCGTTGTGTCCGTTCTGCGGGTCACTGGCCACATTCACACGCGCGGGAACCAGAGAGCGTCCATATCAAAGCACTGCGGCCCTATGAAAGTCAATAAATCAGCTTTGTGATGGAAATCACCCGTTGCTTTCTTGATGCATGCGCTGAAAACACTCCACGGAGCTGAAGAGTGTGTGATTTCTGCACCGAACACAATCACAGAAATAATACCGATGATTGAGTCCAAACAGGTTTCCTAAACACTCAAATCAGCTGAAAATCTGTGAATCTTAAGGCCTGTTCATACCAAAAACAATAATGATAGCCATATTAGCATCCACACCAATGCATGATATCGATCTGTTTGTTGCGTCTGCTGCTGTCGTCTGTCGCTTTACAGTTTTTTTAACGAACGCTAGGACACATTTCTCAATACTTAGGTCACTTTTACAGGACTCTGTCTCAGACAGCGAGCACAACATCAGTCACTGTGGACCAAGCTGCTTTGCTTTGGTACAAATTGCATTCATTGACGACATCTGTCAGATTACATGAATTATTTTATCACAAACGCCACCAAACCTTGATGTACTGCACAAGCCGATTTGCACATTTACATACTGTTTTCAAAACAGAAATTTGCACCATTTCTTCAGTAATATAATATAGAAAATATTCTGAATGAAAACAAATCAAATATTATCTTGTAGCTGAACATCTTCACAAGTGTTAGTCTTTTACTTTCATTACCATTTATACAAAAGCGGTAATAATGTTGTGCTGTAATGTAAACATGAAGCATGTAACATTTACTGCAGTGAATTATAAACAGTAGAAAGTGTCATTATTGTTATGTAAAGACATTTTATAAAAGCAAACATTGTATATTGCTACTTAGTGTGTTTTAGGTCGTTGTGTTATGAGTGATAATTCATTGTTGAAAGTGATTCTGGCGATATCGTTCCTGTGTGTCGTTATTGATATAGTTGTGGTGTGGACTTCACTATTCTTTTCAATTCAGACAGATTTTTTAAATAATATCGCTGTGAATATAATAATTGTTCTTGGTGTAAACAGGCATTTAGTCATGAAAAATTATCAAACTTCCAATATTGGCAGCACATTTTCTGAATCAGAGTCATGTACAATTTGCTATTGAACAGATAAGATCAATGTTGTAAAAGCGTCAATAAACAAAACATCACTGTGTGTTGGTGTGGATTATAAGAGTTATTGTTATAGCTATATAAACTATATGGTTATATAGACTCTGAACTTGAATCTGAATGCAACACACATCTGCGTTTACAGTCTGTTCAGTCTTTTAACGGGGCCATCAGATGCTAAATTCACTTTACATGTTGTTTGAACATAAATGTGTGTTGGCAGTGTTTGTACAGTACATATCCACACTATAATGATACAAATCGACCCAGTGTTTTTTTTAATGCCTATAAAATAATATCCCCTTTCTCAAATCAAGCTGTTCTCAGCTTCTTGGCTGTGTGACATCACACAGACCACGTCCCTCCCACAATGGTTGATTGACACTAGCGTTTTACCTTAGACCCGCCCTGAGTGAGCTGTGAACAATCTGCCATTGTTTCGACACTGGAGCAGGGTAGACAAGAACGTCTCCTAAGCGACTGAGGTGTTTTGTTGTTGTTAGCAGTTATCATTTACTCCTGACATCTGAGCCACTGAAGACACAGTGGATTACTTTTGTTTTTATCATATACAGATACAGAGGTATCATATCGATCACAAGTGCAGTATGGAGTACCTCAAGGCTCAGTACTAGGGCCGTTACTTTTCCCGCTTTACATGTTACCCTTGGGAGATATCATCTGGGATCACGGGGTGAGCTTTCACTGTTATGCTGATGATACTCAGCTCTATATTTATTTGCTGCCCGATGAAACATACCAATTTGAAAAACTAATTAGAATGCATAGTCGATATAAAAAACTGGATGATGAGTAATTTCTTACAGCTAAATTCTGAAAAAAACAGAGGTGTTAATTATCGTACCTAAAACCTCCGCATGTAATAAACTAGAACACTGTCTAACACGTGATCTGCTTGATGACTGTCAAGATCCATAAAAGTATGAAAAGCATCAGTATCAGAATAGTCCATCTGCCATCAGTGGTTCAATCTGGATTTAATGAAGCAACGAGAACACGTTTTCTGTGCAAAGAACAGTTTTATTCAACAATTCGTCTCCTCTGTGTCAGCGTAGCGCCACTTTGGAGAATATACGCTGGACGCAAGCAGTGCGTCAGCCACGCCACACGGATGCGCTGTTTTCATTCAATTCAAAGCGTAAACAAGCGTTGAAGACGTATACTTGTGGCACGATTGACACACGATCGTACGCTGCTTGCGTCCAGCGGATATTCTCCAAAATAGCGCTACGCTGAAGCAGAGGAGACGAATTGTTGAATAAAATCGTTCTTTGCGCAGAAAACTTGTTCTCGTCACTACATTAAATTCAGATTGAACCACTGATGGAAGATGGACTATTCGGACGATGCTTTTTATGGACCTTGACAGTGCAATTTATTATGCAGTCAATGGGACAGTCACAAGCATCCCGGTTTTTATCTAAAACATCTTAAATTGTGTTCCGAAGACGAACGAAGCATTTACGGGTTTGGAACAACATGGGAGTAAGTGATTAATGACAACATTTTCATTTTGGGGTGGAGTATCCCTTTAATTTCCAGCAATATAGTCGACTTGATTGCACAAATACTATTAGAATTAAGCTGGACGATGAAATCACTGAATTCAATGATGAAAATTGAGTGTTTACTATTGTCCTTTTGCATTACAGACACACTATTTTCCTATTTGATACCGTAAAGCTGCTTTGACACAATCTGTATTGTTAAAAGTGCTATATAAATAAAGGTGACTTGACTTGACTTGTTTTTGAAGGGAATGAGCCCTTCAAATCAACCTAAATACATCTATGTTCGCGAGAATCATTCGTGATCCAGCTTCACCTCCAGAAGAAGTGAATATAAGTTTATGAATCTTTGCTAATTGCCTTTCCTAATAATGTGCTAGTTAGCAACTTACATGGCTAAAGTTTACAGTCTCATGAGAATGGCTCATCACCCCACAGAAGAGAGGGGCGGGGTCAGCAGAGCTCATTAGCATTTAAAGGGACATGCACCGAGCTATCACTGTGAACAGAGCTGTTATTGACAGGGTAAAAAGGGTGTTGTTTTAAACTACCACTGAGAAATTTCAACCAAAGTATGTTATAGACCTTTCATTAAGACCCTAAAGAATCATATCAACTTGTGGAAAATGGGCATCCGATGACCTCTTTAATCGTACATGTGAAGTGGATGTCAGCCGCTGTTATTGTGGAGCGTCTGTCTGTGAGTGATGGACGTCGTCTCAGTCCCGCGCTAATGGACGCCATTAACGACGTGAACCTCTTTCTCATGACATCATCCTCACTCTGTTTCCCACCAGTTAAGAACACAAACAAAGCCAGCGCTTGCGACGCACCGTCGGCGACAGCGCTCAGTATGGGCGCAGGATTTATGAATGGACTCTGATAAACTGGGAAACTTTCCCACAATGCCCTGCCTGTGTGTCACTCCAGTAGACGAGTAACGTGACGCGTAACGCCAAGCTTCAGACACACACGCTTAACTCAGAATCACGCTAATTCAGAACAGAGCCGCCATGTGTGTGTGCACGCATTTCTTCTGTGACTGGAGTTTGGCTTTGATTCGTCTCAGTGTCAGACAGTCATAACACACACAAAAGATCTCTCTCAAACCTCACCATCAGGGTTTTATCCAAACTCCAGTCATGTCTACAAGCTAACGTGTTGATGGACTTCTGAGGAAGGACTAGTCACTGGATTAACCAAGTCAACAAGTTTAGTGATTTATAATTTGCCTTTAGAGGAACTCGTGACTGAAATAGACTTCCACCAGAATAATATCCCACGGAAAAATCATTGTGGTTTTTGAACGATTAAAGGTTAAA